>APFE030227269.1:0-13751 GCA_000404065.3 Pinus taeda | reverse complement strand
ATAAGATTTTTTTAATTCATATTGGATTAGATGGAAGAAACCTTTATTATTATTAAAATTATATAAAATATAATTTAAGTTTTTTAAATAGTGAGAAAGCAATTTAGTATGGGCACAATTTAGTTGCTATTAGCAAAATCATGCCATTTAGAATTATAAGATAAGGCAAATTTTCATTGATATTCATGTTTTTGAGACTTAGATCGTTAATCTATTTTCTTAAATCTAAACCATGCCACTTAAAATGATAATTTTCGATGATATCCATGCTTTTGAGCTTCAAATAGTTAATCTGTTTTCTTAAATCTAAAACAAATACTCCTAACAAAACAAAACACCAGCAAGAATTCTTAGAAAACTCTTAACCACTTTTAGAAAAACTCCTAACCAAGATTTCTTAGAAAACTCTTAACCACTTTTAGAAAAACTCCTAACCAAGAATTATGCAAAACTTAATTTAAGTTAAACCATTCCAAATTGAATAGGAAAACAAGTTATTATCATTAAAATTATGCAAGACTCAATCAGACTTAAATGCCGAATGGTTTGCATCCTCAACAAAAGACAAATACAGAAATATACAACCCAGCTGTGGCCATGCTGAAAAACAAAGCCGTTCTTCTTCGATGCAACACTGACAGTGTTGTGAGGTGAAGATAAGATAAAGAGTCCCATGCACAATTGTTGTCATAACAAACTTTTTCTAAATATCTCCACTTCACTCACTTGACAGTACTGTAAATGCAATACCATGATGCCATTTGCCACAGTGAGCCATTCATCTATCTTTACATACAGAAAGAAACGTTGTACTCACAGCTTTACAGTTATCAGGTTGTGTCATGCAAAGGTATTCTGCCAGATATGACCGCTAAAATTCACTGGAATTGGTCATACTTTCTGCACCAACCTAACCATTCTCTTTTTCAGAATTGGCAGAGATATACAGCCATTTTAGATATTTAAAGCAACAAAAGTACATTTATTTCAGACATTAACAGACAGCGAAATGGTGTGGCTGGTGAGACAAGGATCGAGCTCCCACATATAAATAATGCAGGTCGATCCGTTTCTCAGCCACAATAATATAGCACAGGGTATTGTCGCCATCCGTTTCTCTCCCATGTACAAAGCGTGGCCCTTGCCAGTCAACTCAAATCTTTATCAATACAGGGATGGGCAGGATGTTAATCAATACATGGGTACGTGTTACAGAGTTTGGCCGAGAATTGATTGCCTTTTTGATGAATTAGGTAATGTACGACATGCTGTATGTGATTTGAAGATTAGAGATCAATCTGATATAAAAAGGGATCTTTAAAGAAATTGAAAATCTATGAAGCAACAGATTGAAAAGAAGCCAAATATAACCTCCCTTGCAGCTGTGAAAAAAAATATATTTATATTTTAATACTAAAATTTGAGAAAATTATATTGAAAACTAAATCACTAAATATAAAATCTCTTATTTTTAATAAAATAAATAATTAAATTACTAACATAAAAACTCTTATTTTCTAATAGAATAAAGATTAGATAAAAATTATTTGAAAAAAAAAAGAGAAAACTCTATTACTAAGAACAACTTTCTACTTTAATAGTTGGTTGTAACATTTTGATTGTGTGAGTAAGATGACTATTGTGTCAGTAAGAGGACTAATGGAAAATTAAGCACATAAATAGCTAAATGACCATACAGTTTATACAATTCATTCTTTGATTTTTTAAGTATTGAGGAAATTGTTGGTTTATTATGTTGCCATGTTAGGTAGGGCAAATTGTGAAGACAAAAATATTTTCACAGAGTTATTTTGACCAATGGGGTCAATACAACTCAGAGGACAACTTCAAAGAGTTAGACAAAAAATTGACTAAGTAGGGGAGGCTCGAACCGGTATTGAGTCTCCAAATGATGATTACAGATCGGGTGAGCTTCTCTTCTCAAATGAAGGATTGCTGCAGCAAAAGCCATGTCGATTTGGGTAGGCACCCTTGATATGAAGGTCCTGAAGGTTGTCTTGAAGGATTTTGATTAGAGTAGGATGTTTGCGGGGTTAACATTAAGGATTTTGATTAGAGTAGGATGTTTGCGGGGTTAACATCTGGAACTGAAGGTGAGGTCTGCGATTACTTTGATTTCATCATGAATGCACATGCCAATGGTCTTAAGTTTTTCATGACCACATCTAGAACTGAAGGTGAGGTCTGCCATTACTTTGATTTCATCATGAATGCACATGCCAATGATTTTAAGTTTGTCATGACCACAGGTGTTGGCTTCAATGATATCAATGTCTGAAAAGGAATTTGGCTATTGGATATGATATATAAGAGATATAGTAGAATCGCTCTTTCACAAAAACACACAAGAGAGGCAATAATGGACACCATTAATATAGAGAGAATTATATATAGATCCCTATTATTTTATAGTTATATTGGTACTTTCTCTATATAAACTTTGTAAAATTATTGGATATATCCATGTAATACATTCAAATGGGCTTATTGGTCTTACAACTTGAAAATTTGCCACTCTAAATGAAAGTGAGAATTTATAGCTTGAGAATTTATAGCTTTTTTCATTGAAAGTAATTTCATTTTTACCATTCATTAAATATTTTCATTGAAAGCTACCCCATGGAATCTTTCTCCATCCTTGCTCCAAGGAATTTTTCTCCATCTTTGTCAATCTAAATTTGATAATTCCGATTTTGTTAATAGGTTATTTTCATTGAAAGTTGCCCCAAACAATCTTTCTCCATCCTTGCCCCAAGGAATCTTTCTCCATCCTTGTCAGTCCAAGTTTGATAGTTCCGATTTTGTTGATAAGAGAAGAAAAATGCCAAAGACAGAGTGAACCTATGATAGGAAAAACATCAACCATATTAATATTTTGTAAAATTGTCGATAAAAGATCAAAATTACAATATTCTTTAGTTTATCAAAAAAAATCTTAGTTAACTGTGGACTCCACCCACACATTTAAATGCATCGGCTACTTTCCAATTCCGTCTGAGATATCTATCTATCCAAATTTAGAAACATCTCTAATATACAACTCTAGCGGGTTAAAAGAGGATTTTTAAATTTAAAACATAAAATGGCGACAATAATAAAAACTATAAATTGCTTGAAAAAATGGGGAAAAGTCTTTAGTTTCAATAGATTCTAAATAGCAAGGAGATTCTCAGTTGAGTTTTATGATGGAGGAGGAGCAACCTCTTCTTTCAAATCACAGTTACTGCCATGGGAGGATACTTCTTGATGTGACCAAGTTTGCAACGGATAGCCCCTCTAATTCTGATAGAACTCTTGTGACTGTTGTAGCCAAAGTTAAACATAAATTTTTCTATGGAATTTCTTCACCCTGCACAACAGAGAACAGTAACGCACTTTATTCCTAGTTAAAAAATATATATATATATTATTAATATATTTTTAAATATATTTAATATTATTTTTTCATATAAAATATTTTATTGTCTTTTAAATATAATATATATTTATGTCTTTTATCATGTTGATATTAAAATAAATTAGTTAACATGAATATTAAAATGGTTTATTTAACTAAGAGAGTAATAATGAAATAGTTTTACCATATTTCTTTTGTATTAGGTTGTAATATTAACCAATTTAGATCCATTTTATCTCGGGATCTACCAAGCACTCAAAGGGATCAAATCTATTTTCACTCTAAAAGAGGTTTGCATCTCAAAAGATTTGATCCCTTCGGGGCTTGCTAGATCCAAAGTTAACATGGATCTACTTTGGTTTTATTATTAATTATCATTATAATTATTAATTTTATATTTTATTTTTAAATTTAGTTTTATGTAATTTGACCAAGTCAAAATGTTTTATTGATAATTATCATTATTAATTATTTTATTTTATTTTATGTTTACTTTTATTTTATTTTGACCAAGTCAAAATGTTTATAAGACATTACAGCATCTCTATATATACTTGGCTAGAGAGTGACTTTATGCATTACTTGTAACTTTTTATTATTTTTTAACTGATCCCATAGGTAAATGCTTACAAACATTTACACCACTACAACATCTTCTCCATAGCCTTTTGCTTTTAAATTTAATTTTAAAAATGTTATAAAATAATATCCATAATAAGATGGAGGTGAATATGCATGGTTAAGAACATCTTCTCCATAACCTTTTTCTTTTAAATTTAATTTAAAAATGTTATAAAATAATATCCATGATAAGATGGAGGTGAATATGCATGGTTAAGAACTTTGTTGTATTGTAGGTTTACTCTTAAAGTTCTAATTTTAAAAATGATATAAAATTAAATTATAGTAAAATATTTATAAAATAAATTATTTTGAAATGAGTTATGGTTTTTGGGTATGTGATATTGATAAGCCAAGGTATTGTAAGAAAGCCATGGAAATTATTCTGAAATGAGTTATGGTTTTTGGGTATGTGATATTGATAAGTTATGGTATTGTAAGAAAGCCATTGTAAAATTAGGGTGAATATTGAATCTTGTTATGCTTATTAATTAAATTTAAATAGATTTATATGGCAAAATGGATGTTAATTTATAACTACTATTTATATGTTATATACTTTGGTCTCGTATGTATATTATGATTTTCGTTTGTCTAAATAAATTTTATTGATAAAAACAAAATTACAATTAAAAAAAAAATGTATATAAAATGTACTTACATCTAATGTCTAACATCTCACATTTAAAAAGTATTTACATCTAATGTGTAACGTCTCACATCGCACATCTCGCCTACACATCTACTCTATAAAGCAAAAATAATTAGAGTACTAGCTTTATAATAAAACTAACCAAGTACTTATATTTGTTTTGTATTTTGATTATAGCTTATATTGTTTTTCACTTTACAAAATATTTTATTTTTATTTTAAAAGAGTCACGTGTCAATTCCATGTCAACCATGGATATAATTACATATCACCCTGGTACTACACTGTAGATAATTATTATGTGAATGATGGAGATTTTTTTTTTTTGCTGGGCAAAGGCTAAACTAATTATATTAAAAACCAAAAATAGTATTTACAAGAGGTGTGAACCTCTGAGAGCGTGTGTTTAGCTCTCTGTCAAAGCTTTCCTCATCAACCTGGATTGTCTGCGTATACAAGCTAGAGATTACAAAAATACCAGCAGAGATAGTTTGTACTGCGACATAGACCGACATAGACAGACATAGAAACTGGAAATTAACCCAGACCCCAAGACCCATTACAAGAAACAGTGTTTCTAATCAGCATTTTATCAATTGTTGCTCACCACCAGACCGAAACTAAGCCAAAAAGGAAAAAACATCGTTCGCCTGAGATCAGGCTTACCCTTGACTCTTCTACCATTAATTGCCCTGCTTCTTCCGCGCCTCAGCTTCTCGTTCCAGCGCTCGCTTCTTACGATATTCTGCTGCACGAACCGGGTCACGCTCCCAAGTCACCTCCATACCAACCGGAACATCTTTGAGACGTTCAATACCAAGCGGAAATTTGAGGTACAAAGTATAATCGAAAGAGTCTTCAGACTCCTCATTCTTTGTCTTGCTCTGAGGAGAGGAAGGCCTGTTGTTTTGAGTTTCCCTTTGAGCCTCTGGTGGACCCTCAGAAGTAACCATGGGTTCTTTCCCTTTGAGGCTGCTGATTTCTTGTAATACTTCCGCCTGCTCTGCTGAGTAACCAAAGGTGCTCTCCTCGTCCATCTTGCTCTGTAATTCTGGGTTGTAAGAGCTGTCCTTTAGCTTGGAAGTGTTGTCCAAGGAGGGAGGCATCTTTTCCTCCATTTCAGCCTTCCAACTTCCTTCCTCCTCATCCTCCTCAGCAAAAATTACTGTTATCATGGCTTTAACCACAGGCTTGTTCCTCTTGCGGCGGTAATAAAGAGTCGCGGTCTGCACTGCATTACTTAAATCAGACTTAGAGTGCGCCGAATCGCAGGAGGGTGGCGAAGCACAGGCCAGAGGAGAGATACGCCTCGGGCTTGAATGGCCACTATCTCTAGTGCCGCCCTGCTGCCCAGAATTGCCTCCCCTGCGAGGCCTACGATACCCAGTGCGCGGAGCCATAATGAACCCAGGGCGGAGCTTAACGGCCTTGTGCCTTCGTTTGCCAAGAAGAATGTCGCGGGAAATGTTACCCCGATGGCCCTGCAACCCGACTGCCACCGTCAAATTCGCCTGAGCCGAGTGAGAACACACTGCAAGAATTGGGCAGGGGAAGGACTCGAGGGTGGGTATGCTGCCCTCAGAGCCTCCCTCCTCCACGCTAACCTGAACTGCGAATTCTCCAGAACCAGAGCCGAACTACAAACACAGAATAAGGAATGTTTGCGCCATGACAAGATAACTGTCATCAGAACCTTGGAAAGACAACTGCATTGAAGAGCCATTAAGGCTCGTAAATTCCTTTGGGGCAGAAACCAGCCCAGAGCCCATGGCGACCACCTGTCCGCAGCGTGGCATCATGTCCTCGGCCCGTGGGTTTCGACTCATCTTAAATGCGATCATTAACACCCGCATCCGGGTGTGAATGATGGAGATTTAATTTTCATGAAAATATTTTATAAAATATCATGCATTGTGTACAAATTTTAATGGCTGAGATTTATCTCCAAAGTGGTGATGCTTTCATGAGTTCTAATCACTAAAGCACCTCACTAATGGGAGGTCACTGGTCAACTCATCCAACTCTTCTTGAAGCTCTGGGAGATAGGATCTATTAATAAGCCAACGATATGTGATTCTTCGAATCTGCTTGAACATTTCCCAAATTAAATATAAATAGATCTCCATGAGTAATAATTTTGTTCCATATCTTTTGAAATATATGTATATTAATTTTTTAAACTAACTTTATTAATTAATAAATATTTTATTTATTTTTTAAATTTAAAAATTATAACTATTTTATTAATGTAAAACTTATAATAATTTTTTTATTTAAAAACAAAAAAATCTAGAAAGTCAAATTTTTAAAATAATTAAGCTTACTTCAAAAATGTAATATTATTTTCAGAAATGTAATATTATTTTCCCAATGATCATTTCACACTTGATTTTCTTTTCATTAAATTCCAAATAAAAGGAATATATATTTCCCATTCCTAGGTGCTTTTTTTTATAATAACTTTGATTATGTATACATACAACATATATTTATTTTTAAAAGGAATAAATAGGTTATAATTTAATTTTTTATTTTTTATTTTTTTTTTTACATTTACATTCTTTTATTATTTTTTTAATTTAAATGAAAGAATATTAGAACTTAGAAAAAAAAATTAACCACATAGGGAAAATGGTGAATTTGCTCGTAAAATTCAATGATTTATTAAAGACATTTAGGCATCAACCTGAGATCTTGAATTGTTTAGTTGTTCATGTTGATGTATTGAAATTATTGATGAAATTTGTTTGTTTTTTGGGCATTTTTATCTCAATTGTTGATATCCCAATATTCAACAATGAGATGGATATGGGTGTGGTCAATTATTTCACCACGCCCATGTCTGTTTGATTGTCGAATATTCGGTGAATCAACAATTGAGATAAGCTCAGGGTGTTTTTTTTGTGCCAAGAATGGCTCATCTAGGTTATCAAGAGAAATGGATGAAAATAATGGCTCTAGGATTAAGCGTATTTCTCAAAATTTTCTCTGATCTATTAAGCGTATGCCACCTTCTTGGTCACTCTAGCTTATATTTTTCCACGTATTTTATCAATACCTTGCCACATGCCAAGCAAGTTAATCTGGCTTCATTCATCATATCGAGAACTATAATACCAATCACTCTCATATGGCTTATTTACCTTCTCATTTGCGCAACTCTAGCTAGTAAATCATCAAGAATCTCACTACTACAAGGATTTTGTAGATTCGTGGAAAGCATGAAGCAAACACCTAGAAAGCACTAGCAGATCAAGTACCAAAATCATGGATTGTTTCTCGTGCATGTCATCCTGAATCCATAATAGCTAGTTCAGTGTTAGGGTCATCAGCGACATTTGGAGTGACAACATGCATTGTATTTTCAATCGTTGAATGGATTGTCCAAGGTCAAGTGAAACAATTGCATGGTGGTGGAATTCTAGTTAAAACTCATAATAACTATCATGAAGGTCAAATTCATCCTAATAGGATGGTTAATCATTAGCTGAATACGGTTGGCAGCCTCAGCCTATTATGAAGCCTATCATACAAACTAGGGCTAGAGCGAGAGATATGATATAGGCGAGTGCCAAAGTGGGAGGTATTGCAAGCGTCAACATTTTCATGTAGAGGACTTTTGGATAAGGCACATTCTTGAGCTTAAGGAAGTTGAAGAATCAAAGCTGAAAAAATAAAAGTTGATGAAAGGATAAGTAACATATTTGCAAGGAAGCTGAGGAATCTAAAAGTAAATATAATAAGCATAAGCATAGTGACAACTATAGAGGTTAAAAAGAAATTTAGTTCAAAAGCGGTATTTTTGTTATGTGTGTTTTGGTTCCAATGGCTTGTGGTTTTACTTAGCAAAGCATTTTCTTTCCTCTCAGTGTATACATTATACAATAATCTTACCCAACATGACAAGAAAATTCAAGCACGCACCAAACAAAGAAAGCTTCTGAAATCGAGGTTGATTCTCGCCATGGCGTTGCTTTTGAGAATTCTAGGGCTGGAGGCCATGGCCAGACCCAAGATCTTGGCCTTATCCATTTTCAAGAAGGCCATGATCAGCATTGTCATCTATTTTCGATTGGCATGGGGATTTATATGTGGAGGCAAAAGGAATTCAAAGGCAAGAAGACTTTTCTAGTTGTTGACTTTTCTTGTTGTTGACGAAATTGTGCAGACAAGTCGGTCAGACACCAAGTGCCCATCCCTGTCTCCCTCAGAAAATTATGCAGCTTCCCCAATCAATCATCCAACAATCGACCAACTATTCATCTTATAAATTCCACAATGTTCAAGCGCAGACATTCAGCTACCCATCAATTAGCTCAGCTCAGAAATTGTGCAGATGTGATCAGCAGGTCAAAGTCCCAACCTCAGTGCAGTTTTCCTTGCCAGCAGCCCCTAGCAGTAGATTGTTAGTTCCCTCTAGGAATTGCACAGTTTCTGCTACCAATCTCCTAAGAATCCAACTGGTAGTTCCCTATGGGAATTGCACAGTTTTGGCTGCCAGTGACACCAGTAGCCAACTAGTAGTTCCCTCTAGGAATTGTGTAGTTTTGAGTACCAGTCTCCCAAGCAGTTCCCCAGAAAAGATGCACAATCCCTGCCTGTTAACCCTTCATGTAGGCCGGCCCATTCCTCCCAAAAATTGTGCAAATTTGGTTGTCCATTCCTGTTTCCCGTTCATTCTAGAAAATGCGTAGAGCATGTCTGCCTTGCCCTCCAATAGCCGAGACTGCTCCTCCCAACATTTGCGCAATTTTGCCTCCCAACCGAGCCAGACCTTGCAAATAGTCATTATTGACTCAGATTTCCTGTCTCCATCTTTGAGTAGCTTTTGCGTAGTTCTCATCAGCGTTTTCTCAGAGCTATCATCCCACATCACAGCCTTGATGCCTCTCCCAATCGACTGCATCGAAATGATCATGTGTCATGGTAGACTATGAGGTTTTGGATTTGATATCGTCTCGTCATGAGTGACTACATGTACATGTACACCAACGAACATGGCAAGAAGATGAATGGGATGAACGAAGGGAGCACATGTAGAATGACAAGTTCACCAACAGATGAATGGACAAAGCATGTGAAGCAGACGAACACGACGAACAAGCACCTTCACGAACAGATGAGCATGTCAAGCCTTCCAACATTCAAGCAAGGAACAACATGTTAAAGCTTCATCAAGTGAATTAAGGACCATCGAAGAATCTGCACACTTCGCCATGCAGAGGTGAAGCTATGATACACCATGAATACATCCATCACCTAGCAACACTTTAGCTTGACATGCAATCCAGTAGCAGCACAAATTTAGCAGCATTGTCATGTCAAGTCATGTTGAGTCATGTCATGAGTCATGTCACCCAAATCCTCACTATGGGCTTGTTGTCAATCAATGTGATGTAATATGGAAGTCCAAGAGACCCACTTGTTGAACAAAGAGTCATGTAAGTTGAAGAGTCATAGAATTCAAACGGTCATGAGGGTAGTCGAACAACCATAAGGGTCAGTTTCACCCTTGGCTATAAATACCCCCTCATTTTTACATGTAAAGGGATTTTCAATCCAGCTCCTCCCACATAGCCAAGAGAGTCTGTAATATTTTCTTTGGGGAGTAAGTAGTGGCTCCAACACCCTGATGATGGGGTTAGTGATGTATGGTGTAACGATGTGTCTTGGAACTTTCGCTTAACTCATAAGCCTATTAACAGGCCAACACGTTTTCGCACATGTATTGTATCTGTTGTAAGACTGATATTTGACACTTGTAATGCATGTTGCTTTAACCTGTGTTCTACATCTGAACAATTTCATTTGTTGTAATGCATAATCTATTAATGCAAATGTGTTGTATGTGTTGTTAATGTTGTCCCGTCTATGTAAACTGCTCTACTAGACATCAAACAAACATTTCACCTAAGCCATGTTGTAAGAATTGTTTCACTCGTTCGAACTGTTTCGTGAGTTCTATACATGTTATCGTACCTTGTATGTTGTGACTACTGCATCTGGGTGGATTTCTCTGTCAGAAGTTGTGTATGTCCTTTTGTGTTGTGTGTTCCTAGCCGAGTTGGGATTGATCCCTTTCAACCTAGAACTCACCTTCACCTTCTTCCCCTCATAGTGAAAGAACCGTTGACACAAGTACAGTTACACTCACCAGGCACACGAACCTCACTTCTCGAAGACAAATTGAACCACTCTCTTGTGCTGACAAACAAGAGTTGAGGCAAATCCTTAAGACAATGGCAATCGGGCCATCATACCAGATGGGACTCCTGTAGAAATTTTGAATAATAAACACATATTCAATGGAGATTATCCTGATCATGTACTATTGCCGAATACATACACAATACATAAGCACCTCTACATTGATCGTCAATATAGCAGCATCAATAACAATAAAACATCAAGAGCATGCACACATTAACACAGTATGTAACCCAGGGAAAGCTTACAGCTGAAAACCCCACACTATCTGTATATCAATGATTGAGAACATGTAACATTACAATAACCAATACTTCTCACGAGTATCCATCACTATCTCCACCTGTTACACACAATACAGCTCAAATCCGATCTCCAAATCTATTCCACTGCTTGCCTGCCTCCACTGCTCAATACCTGCACAAGAATGGATGAGAATGGTTGAACCAAACTTGTATTTACCTCAAAAGAATCACTCACACTGGGAATCATGTGAGCAAAGGCTATAATCACTTGGTATTGGCCAATTCTCATTGGCATAACTCAATCTCATTGATTGTGCAAATCCTCATGCACAACTATAGTCACAACTGATAGCAATCTGATCCTCTAACACCTGTCCCTACTGAACTGAACATGCACTGACATGCAACTGAGTTAACGGATGTATTCTTTAGTTGCATTATGAGTTAATAATTAGTTTAACAACTCATCATTAGTCTATTTGCAGTTAGACTAATTACAACTAGTTTAACCAAGTCAAACTGAACACAACTCCATCAACTCCACAATCAACTCCACCGAACTCAACTAATTGAGTTCTAACTAAAGTCATGCCTGCAACAACTCAACTGACCCACAAAGAAAGCGTATTTCCTTCTGAAAACTGCATGTGCCACATCTGTAGCTCAAACTAAAGTGCTCCAAGAGAATAAGATAAAGTTTATAGTCTAAATATTATTATAAGACAATAATATTTTACTTTTCTATTTTTGACAGCCAGTCTAAAAATAGACTTTGATCACTCCTACTTTGAACACTCCTGCTGTGATCACTCTTGTTGTGATCATCCCTGTTGTGATCACTCCTGCTGTGGTCATCCCTGCTGTGATCCAAAAATAGAACTTGCGCCATAATTTGCCTGTGGGTCCACTTAGTGAAGGCAACTCTTTTCACTAAGCTCCATCATCTTGTTACAATCTCAACACTCCCTCTCGACAAGATATGGATTATCCGCAACCCCTATCCTACCTCGGTGGTATTCGAATTTTCTCCTGGTGAGAGCCTTCGTTAGAATATCAGCATCCTGATCCTCCGTTGGAATGTATGAAAGTAACATGATCCTCCGCTGCACCCAATCTCTGATATGATGGTACCTGATGTCAATGTGTTTAGATCTATCATGAAATACAGGATTAGGCGAGAGTTTAATGCAACTCTGGTTATCACAGTAAATCACAGTAGGCTCTAAATGAGAACCGAACAAACCAACCAGAATCTTCCTCATCCATATAGCCTCGCATGCAGCCAAACTTGCTGCCATATACTCGGCCTGTGCTGAACTGAGTGCCATGGATCTCTGCTTCCTACTGTACCAAGAAACTATTGTCGATCCAATACTGAAGACCCCTCTTGATGTGCACTTTCTGTCCATTAGGCTTCCTACCCAATCTGCATCCATGAAACCACATAGCTTCAGCTCATCCAATCCATATCCCAATGTGCCTCTCTTAAGCCTTCACACATGTGACTCTACCAACTGTTGGTAACCAGTGGCATCCACTACCTCCGCTGAAGTAGCATCCCCCTTCCTCCTTCCTCCTCGGGTGTACTCATGCCAAGTATCTTATGAGGACAACAATTCTGCACATAAATTGATGTATTGCATGCTTTCGCCCACAAGTGAAGAGGTAGGCCCTGATCATGCATCATCGCGCGTGAAGCACCCACGATCGTTCTGTTCTTCCGCTCAGCTACCCCATTCTACTGTGGGTTATGGGGAGCTATGAGCTCTCTTCGAATCCCTTCTGCCTTGCAGAAATCCTTGAACTCGTCCCAAATGTATTCACCACCATTATCACTCCTAAGAGCCTTCACCTTCTTCCCCGACTCCTCAACCAGTGCTTTGAATCCACAGAACTTTGAATACGTCTCGCTCTTCTTTTGCATGAATAAGATCCAGCACTTACGAGATAATCATCAACAAAAATCACATAATACCTATGTTTTTTTGTCGAAGCTACTGAGAAAGGTCCACACACATCTGTGTGAATTCTCTCAAGGATCGTCGTGGCGCAACTATCCTTCTCGTGAAAGGTGGCTTTCACAAACTTCCCCAAAGTACACCCCTTGCACTGCTCTGACTGTGCAAGTGTGCCTTTAGGAAGCCCTGTAGTGATCTGCTGCAGTATCTTCAAGGCTCCATGGTGAAGGTGACCCAATCTCCTGTGCCACAACTCGCCATCATCCCGGCTGACCAATCCTTCTGCCTTGCCTGACATTGTTGTGCATCCATCTACATGCAATTGATAAAGGTTCCTTACTCGAACCCCTATCTTCCGGGTCTCACCAGTTGTCTTGTTGCGCATGAAAGCTTTTCCCTTGTTGAAAACAACATCATACCCCTTGTCTTCTAACATCGCCACAAAGATAAGATTCTTCTTCAATCCTGGAACATGCATGACTTCCTTCAATACGAAGGGTTTACTAGACTCCCTCTCAAATGAAATGGTACCGATACCGGTCGCACTGTATCTACCATCATCGCCCATCTCGATGTGCACTCCAAGATCTTTGTCCTCCAGATCAGAAAACAAATCTCTATCTTCCGTCATGTGAAAAGACGCACCACTG
>APFE030227265.1:0-11427 GCA_000404065.3 Pinus taeda | reverse complement strand
AAAAATTTAGTATCAAAGCTATGATGCTAAGGTTTTTCTCCATCGATCAAGATTTTATGGTGTTTTTTCTTTAAATTTTCTTCTAGGATATCTTAGATAGAAATATTTTGACATCGCTAAGATAAAATATTCAAGTAGAAGTGGTCAAAAATTCAAGTTTTGATGTGCTATAATTTCAAAGATGAAATTATAGGATATAAAAGAAGAGGTTCGTGACTAGTCCTTAAATTAGCTCTAAAATAGTCATGCCAGAGAGTTTGGGATAAAGACAAAAGTTTTACAATGAATGATTTGTGATTTTTTTTAGATTCTGACACGTTATAATATATGAGATATAGTTTTTGCAAGTTTTGGTGGTTTCTAGAGTTTTTTTTTTTTTTTTTAAATGGAGTTAGCAATCTCATTTTTCAAAAAAAAAATTAGAGATGTGTTTAAACAACATAGAATTTGTCATGCACGCGGCAAAACTATGGTGCAGGAATAATACATGTAAGAACTACATATGGTTTCACCTTGTTGGAATCCTTGTTGGTACCCCTTAGAGTAGTATTGTATTAGATAATACAAGTATACATAATTTCTTTTTTTTGGTAGGTAAGCACCCACGGGGGGGGATTTGAACCAGTGACCTATCACAAGGAGTGCCTTAAAAATGCACCCATTCACTGTCAATCCAAAGCCTCGTGGGCTTACAAGTATACATAATTTCACTTCCATGTACCTTTTGGTTAATATATGAAATCCCTAGGTATATCTAAAACTAGCTTTAGATAAGCTATTGGACCATCTTGTTGCTATAGTACACAAAGAACAACACTTCTTGAGACCACTTTATAGTATTTGGATAATTGATAATCATTGTTAGTACCCCTTAGAGTAATATTGCATTAGATAATATTTGTATACAAAATTTCACTTCCATGTACTTTTTGGTTAACATAGGAAGTCCCTAGGTTTATTTGAGACTAGCTTTAGATAAGTTATTAGACCATCTTATTGCTATAGCACACAAAGAACAACACTCGGTGAGACTATTTTCTAGTACTTGAATAGTTGGGTAGTAGGACTAAACAAATATTGAGCCTACTTAGTTATTGCCCTTACATATTGGGCCAAGCACTATTGTTGGGATCACTTGTTTTTTTTAGGTTATTGTGCAGCGATTCAAGTTTTATGAAATTCCCAGGAAGGAATGGTACTACCTAGTCAACTTATAATAATATAAAACATTAAGATTTAAATTTTAATAAATAAGAATCTAAATTTGGATTTTAATATGTGGGTGTTCTTGTCAATAATGATAGATTAACTCTACTTACTTGGGAGTCTATTTAAACATTTCAAAAATAAACATGTTTAAAATAATTTTATTTTATAATGTGGCTGATAAACTCTTTCTCCATACCTTTCGCTATCGATGCCAATTGGATTCCAACTCATCATCATTTTCTAGCAACATGGGTCAGATTCAATATATATTTACGTCGATAGGGGTTCCGTTGTGGGGTTGGGTTGGGCAAATCTAGCTTATCACAAATGCTTATTTGCGTCCTCCTCCCTCCTATCAAAATATGACACGTGGACTACCAACTATAGCCAGTGATGTGTGTTATGGAAACTACCTTTGTTTGTTACTACTCTATTTACCAGTTAGTGATCTGGTTTCTTCCTGTATTCTTATTTGAGAGAACGTTGATGTTCGTGATCAATTTTCTTTCAAAGTTTATCTATATTTACTATATGTATTTTCCTCTTTATGAATTAAATTCTTGAAATTTATTTCATCATTATGCCATTCTCATTCAAGTCGTGCATCATTTGGCTTTGTTGAATCATTTTGAAGCACTCTTGCTAAATTTCACTTCTGATTTATATATTTTTCAAGCGGTTGTGAAGTTTTCACCATCCTTTTCCCCATTTTGTAGTGTTTGGAGTTGCTTATATTTTTTCCCACTCCAGTAGTCTGGAGGATGTCCTTTATTTCTATTTTTACTTTGCATGCATGGAGGGTTTCAACAAAAAGGAAATAATTGACTTATGATCCTTCCACAAGCTACTGTACTCTAATGTTCAGACCTAATTCAGATGGAGATGCTTGTTTTTCTCAATTTCTTGGATCTACAACTGCCACCAAAAATAACGGAAATGTTACAATATTATCAAGTCAAACCGTACCATCATCACAGGCGGGAATGAAAAAAAAAATCTTGTTGGTTTTGTTGTATGATATCCAAGTAATAGAGGATGAAAACTACACTTAACATAGATTTTTTTTTATTGTATAGAGTGGGAACTCCTTGGTACTCTCTAATGTAGGTCCCTCAACATTAGGAACTCGAGAGACTGGAATTGTACAGATAACAATAGAAATGCCTTAGTAGCCAATCCTTATTTTTCATTAGCCCAATGTTGTACATATCTCACATTATCCTCCCTACTATATCCCATATCATCAATTTTTTGTCATGTTTTTTTTCCATCCCTAACAATGCATAATATCATAGGGAATAGTGCTTTTCCCTAGCTTCCATCTGGCAGTGCATATACCCCAGTTGTTGTTGCTGACAATTTTTTTTCTTCCATCCTGAACAATGCATAATATCGTAGGGAATAGTGTTTTTCCCCAACTTCCTAATGGAAACTCATATCCCATATCATCAATTTTTTGTCATGTTTTTTTTCCATCCCTAACAATGCATAATATCATAGGGAATAGTGCTTTTCCCTAGCTTCCATCTGGCAGTGCATATACCCCAGTTGTTGTTGCTGACAATTTTTTTTCTTCCATCCTGAACAATGCATAATATCGTAGGGAATAGTGTTTTTCCCCAACTTCCTAATGGAAACTCATATCCCCCAAATGTTGTTTCTCATATCTTTGAGCATATTCTAGCAAAGCATGGGGTCAAGAGATTTCTCAAGTTTGGAAAAATAGTGATAGACCTATCCTATATGGAAGAACATGTGTGCATTCCTTATCCTTGTAAAGCTTTTTTCTCTTTTTATTTTTTGTGAAAATTTATGTGTATGCACTAGTAATTGAACAATATTATAACTTGTGGGGTGAAATATTTACAGTATTTTTCTAGGGATCAAGAGATATTTCAAGAATGCAAGAAATTGTATACTATAGCTTGCCACCACCTTAGGGGTAGTGTATGGAATTCACACATGCACAAGGTGGGCAAGTAACATTTCTATATTATATCATCCTATGCAGTCTAGGCGAACTCCAAATGCACATCCATTGCTTCAACAAGTATAAACATTGGGGGGAGTTGTTCAGTTGTTGGTGCCCAATAAGGGGTTTATTAGCAGTTGCAACAAGCTCAACTGAACTTGGCCAATAGTTATTGATATGTCATAAAAAATCACTCTATTGGCTAGACTAGGTATACTGTATTATTTGCAAGCATGTTGAGATGGCTAGGATGTAGAATTCATGTACCAAACGGGCCTGCAGTCTTGACATGAGTGTACATATTAATTTTGAATCTTTGGATGTGAGAGAATTGACTAATTAGAAATATTTTTTGTAGTTATTATGCATGTGTGGGAACCTATAGAGAGAAAATACTTCATCTAGATATCTACTCCACATGGCACTGCTACTTTCATCTTAGACTTTCTTTTGTTTAGTTGAAAGACATATGTGCGGGTTCTAACTATGGGCATGTAATGGTACATGATCCATCTAGGAAGAATGAATCCAAGGTAACCATGAATGAGTGGGTTTTGATTATACTCCACAATCTTAAACCTATAGAATGAATTTTGACATTACCTTGATTTTATTGACCTATGTAAGTGTTGCAAGGTAATTTACTAGTTAATGAATTCATTGGAGGAACTTAGATTTATGGATGTCATATTAGATTAAATAAGATGCTTTACAGTTATTTTAATATGTAATTCTTACTTGGTATATGTTAATATAATATTCTATTATGATTTTATGGTATCCTTAAGAACTAAGTTCTGCACCAACATTAGTTATGTATATGGAACTATACAACTATGGAGAGGACAAAACAGAAACAAACTTGCTCGTGCTTGGGAACTCAACCCAACACTCATAAGTTGGTTCTATCATGTGCTTCCAATCAATAAATCCTTTTGATGCTTTTAATAAATTTGTTTTTTAGGGTTATGGTTATTGCTACCTTTTCAACTAGAATTATTGCGGGACTAAACCACAATTGTTGGGCATGTTTGTGATTAACCATACACTATAGTATGTAGTGATCTAACTATGCTCATTGAGCTTGTAATAACAAGGTTTCCATGTCTCTTTGAATGCTTATATTTGTAATTATGCGTTATATACCTAGTTTTATGATAGTTGAAAGAAAATGAAACAAAACATAATCCTTTAAAACAAGGAGAAATTTTGTTAGAATACATAGGAACTGGTATAATGTAATATGTTTTAATTAACATTGGATTACATTTCAGGTTGCTCATAAATCAGAAAGGTGGGCTTTATTGACATGTCATTGTTGTAGTGCATTTACATATATTATGATGCTTATGTTGTCAAAGAATTACTCATTTTCTTTATTGATACCTTTTCCATATAATCATAGTTTAGGTTTTATGAAATGTTGTTTAATTTTTCATAAAACATCGTCAAATAAGGAGTACATAGATTGTGAAAATTACACAACTCAAACTTGTGATTCTAACAAATCTATGTTAGATTTTGGTAAAAATTGACTAGAAAATCTACTCGAAAACATTCCAAAACATATAAAGTTAGGCTACAACGTGCCAAAGTAGTATTTTCCTTCATGGATCACTTTGAGGATATTTTTTAGTCCACTTGGTTGCCAAGATCTTCACGTGAGTAGGAATATCAACTAGTCAAGGTCCCCTACATTATTTTGGCTAAAGTACATAATTGCCAAGAAACCATGGGAAGACCCTTCTCCCCACAAAATTTGTCCCATTAAAAATGCATCAACAAGTTACCAAGTTTTCATATCATAATTGAAAAAAACATGCTGATGAGAAGTAGACATGGTCAACCTGAAAGATTTTGAAGGTCAATATCATCTTACTCACTAGGAGCAAGAACCAACTTTGTAGTTGAAGCTTTCTTTTGCACCAATCCAATTATCATAAGTAAATACATTAACTACCTAGGGGATCCCTAGGTATTGAAAAATAGGTAAACTCTTTTCCAAGAGTGGTTAAGCCAATAGGGAGAAGAATCAATAATGTACCTGAAACTCTGAGCGCACTCCAATTGTATTACAAGCATACAAATCAATCCTATTGACTTCTAAAATGCCGAATACCAAAATAGAAACTTTGTTTCAACTTAAACATAGAAACTGGATTCCTTTCTTGTTCCATACAGAGCACAGCCATATAATTAGTTTTACATCATATATCAGATACCAGCCACTGGTTTCAAACAAAGCAAAAACATTTGCGCCCTATCTGCGTTTATTTAGTTGCAATCAACAAATAAAATCAACCATTTACCGATTGAATCAATCTGATGCAATCTATTTGCATTTTCCACAACGTAAATAATACCAACTATTTTTGTATTTGTGTTAAAACTCTCTTATACCATATATCTATGCCCAGAAAAGTTGTCGTGTCATGGAATTTAATTGCAACCTGTAGAATTTCTGTAGATCTGTGTTTTTCATTTTACTGGTCCTGAACGCGATGTTCTAAAACTTATGTGCTCAATTCACTTAGACTGCAATCAATAACGTATTAGCAATACAACATAAACATGTAGAAGCACTATGTATTCATACACATGACATTGTTTCAAAACACCAGCGTGGTCCTCAGAATTTCACATAAACTCTGCAAGCGCTTTTCTTCAATCAGATCTCCTGTTCATCGAAATCAACTACTTGTTTTTTTCGATCTGGCAAAGTAAATTGGCGTTTTCTGTGCTCCATTACGCAACTGCTGGGATTGCTGGGCGCAAACTAATGAATATCCAATCTAACAAGCTAATTCTGAACAACAGTTCGAATCACAACTGGAAATTAACAATATCCGGGATTTTGAGGCGAGATTTTAGGAATCACAATTTCCAAAATCCGGCGTTGTCCCAAAAATCCGCGCAGTCTGTTTTTGGTTATACTCTGTGGGAAGATGCCACTCACAAAATTTAACACATATCATTGATCATAACACAGATATTCTATCAAGTTTAAACTGAAACCACAGTTCGAACTAATTCAGAGAATTGTCAACGTATTAATCTGCATACCATTAACACAACCACGTCTATTCCATTTATAACACAGATCAACCATCACACATTGGGCGCAAACACTATTTTTTATTCATCAGCACTAATAAAACAGAGATTTTCTTTGATGCCTTTTCCCCAAGAACGATCTCCGGTTTTCTTCAAAAACAGTCTTCTTTATTAATCGGAGCTTTTCGCCCATACAAACAACCACACCACACTTACTCTACCTCCTCCAATCTCTTTTCTTATTACATTATTTTTTAATGTATTTCCTCCACTAATTGCTCTAACAAACAGCTAACATAATCTCCTATTATTATAGAAAATCTCAAATAAAACAGTTGCATTTATTACAATAATAACAAACTATATGAAGAATCGACCTCCTCAGTAAGACTGAAATTGAACAAACAGTAATAAAATTCACCCTGTCAAACCACAACATGTAGACAATTTTCCACATTGCTGGTCAGTTCCAATGCTCCTGCATCAATCAATAACAATAAAATCAGAACTCTGATTTGGCCTCACTGGCCATGGTTCTAGATGCTTTGCAAATGGTATCCAAACACTAGAAGGCATTGTTAATAGACTAAAGATCAAGTTGTAATAGAGAAGAGAATTATTTTAAAATTATATATTGATCACTCTAGTACTACTATGAACGGGAATAGCTATGAACATTGTCCTAAGCCTTGGTGGAATTTAGGACAAAGTCCAAGGTGTGTGTTGCAATGATATGAAAATAGGGATCTAAGATGCAACCTTGTAAGGCTATCTTGTGTATTAAAATCTTGTTCAATAGATTCGTAGTCACAAAAAAATGTTTAATGCATTACTGAAAAGAGATTTAACAATTTAAACAATCATGTTTCCAAACCAAAGAGGATAAATTTTCAATCTACCATGTTATAAGGTTTATCATAGTTAATCTTTAGCAACAACATTTCCTGGCTAGTTTCTCTAGCCAACTCCATGGATTCCCACACTATAATGATAGTATCCAAATTGAATTTGCTTTAATGAAGTTGATCTTTTCAAACCAAGAAATATGTGTAGCTACCTTCTGGGCTCTCAAAAGGAAAGGGTCTTTGCTAGAATCATATAAGATACACTCAACATAATGATAAACCTCTAATTGCCAATGACATCCTTTGTCACATTTCTGGGGATCAACTTGATCAAGGCTTGATTCTACAATCCACCCATCTTGCCAGAAAGGAAGACCTCCCTACCATCATTAGTAGGTCATCTTCAACAACATCCCACATTATTTTAAAAAAATCAAAAGGCATACCATCAAACATATGGGATTTCATGTCCATCTTGCAGAGAACATTAAACACTTCTTTAAAAATATCATCACCAAGCACATTAAACACTTCTTTAAAAATATCATCACCAAGCATGTGCCTTTTTGTAGACCAAACCTTGGTTGGAGAAACCTTTTGGTAGACCTCCTTTGCAACCTTGACATGATCAATGAAATCAATCATATGCATATATGAATTTTGGAAATGAAAACAAACATGGAGCTTAGACTAGAACATGAACTAATATATGTGAGAACCCGCCTTCAAGTTGAGAGTGATCCTTGCAATGGTCTATCGCAGGATCATATTTCCAGGCTTCAGCATTCACTTAGGTGTATTAGGAGTATAAAGTCAGGGGTACTATTTATATATTTCAAAAACGTACTAGCCATATTTACGAGCTTCTCATGTTCCCATTCTATCAGCGTTGCATGTACTATGAGATATCAAAATATTTCTCTTAATAATCAAATGATACTCATCCTTTCTATAGATTCGGATATTGTTCTAGAAAGCATTAGTGGAGGATAGTCAGAGAAACAATAATACAAACTAAAATGTGACGATCCTTTCCATTTAGTATTTATTTTTTTAAATGTAACCCATGCTTCAATAACCTATTTGGTCATATGGGATAGATCCATCGCTATTTTTCCAAAGTCGAGGAATCTCTTGACCCGATTGCTAGAATATGCTAAGAGATGATACAAGTTTCTGCTGCAATATCCTTAATGTAGTGGAGCTTTGTTATCATTTATGTGCATTCTATTCTTGGCTCTTTCATCTTCATCAAATTCTAGAAAAATACAAATGTTTCATATTTTTTGCATGTAATTTCTTAATAAATTTAATGGAAAGATTTATTCGGAATGATGAGTTGAGATATGATTTATCTCTAGATGCAGAAGAGATATAGAAAATGGCATCAACAACGGCTTTGGAAATTTTTTGATATATATAATCATGTTATAGTGCCAAAGATTAGTGTTTTCCATACCTAGGGTTTTGATTTTGTTTGAGAAGTATACAACCCCGTTGTCTACTACCCCACCTCTGGACCCTTGCATTTATGGCAAATCCACGTGTTGAATTACAAATTAGTAGAAGCTAAGGCCAATGTCATTCTTAAAATACATCACTACATAGGAGGCTACATATCTCTCATGTTGCTATTATTTGATTGTATCAGAAAAATTTTCCATCTCGAATCCATGCCCACTATACGACGTATTAACTGATACAATAGAAGAAACTTGCCCAAATGGAATGTAATAGGAATTTTCCATGCATTAATGTTTAGAATGTTGATTTATGAGATAAAAAATTATCAAGTATTTCACATTTGTAGTTTATATATAAAGCTTAAAAAATCTCATTGAAGTTTCTCATTAAACATGTACGCCTTGTATTCCTTAAAGCATTAATCTTTTTGGGTTCCTTTAGAACATTTATGGATTATTCTTTTAGCTTAGATTTTGAATCAAACATATTTGTTATTTTGTTTAATGCATGGATTCCCTAATCGTGACTAAGGTTCTATTAAATCCTTGGAATGTTGTTTTGTCAACTACTAGAAGATATTGAATAGCTAAATAATCAATAGATCTAGAACATTTTAGTGTTCTAATCTAATAGCTTAGAAGCGAAACACAGAAAACACGGGATTTGAAAAGAAAGATGCAAACTTTATTTATATTATTATCTGGAAGTATCACATGTGGGAATGATAAACCATGAAATCCCCTTGCCAGTTGACATGCACGACTGCTCAACAAGACCAAAGAACAATCGTGGACCCTGAATGGATCCACCAGACAAATAACACCCACAAGGTTTTCATCCCTAGGATCAAACTAGAACTGCCCAGTCCAAGTTATCAAGAAAAACACAAAAATATAGATAAACCTAATGATCCAAATGCTTAGCTTCTATCCCCTTTTATAAGTTTGATGGAGTCTCTTGAGGCCCTATTTTATTATTTTCCCTCGAAAACTGAAGGAAAATACCATGGATAGATTTCGTCCATGTTGACCTGATGAAGAAAGATAATCTTACAAATCCTCTTACCCAAATATTGCTTGCCCTTAAGCAATTCACTACTATCCATAACAAAAGAATTGATACCAAGATCCCATACAACCTAGTGTGTTATTCCATATCTCCATGCTACATGATCCTGAATGGTTCCTTCGATACTTGGATACCAAATGATCATCTAACCATTCCTTCCCTTGATGGATTCATCTCGATCCCAAACAATCCTCTTGCCAATATTGGATGAAATGGATTCTCTCGAATCCCAATTCCACCTACGTCCTGGGACCTGTGGGTTATGGTAACATCTCAGCCCTCCATCATTGCCCGTGCCAAAGATCCCAATCTGCAATATTCCTTTGGTTGTGAGTGTCCTCCTAAGAATCAACCCATCAATAGAGTACCAACTCATAACTTGTCTCCAATCCATGCCTTGGGAAGGTTGAATACCTGCAAATCTACTATGTTGATGTTGCTTGACACTCAACTCATGTTGCTCGACTTGGTCACCGAACATGATGCATTTGGGGAACTCTTCCCTTCTCTTCCAAATGTATAAGGGGGGTTTGGTAGTGTTACAAGCCTTATCTATGTACTCATGTAGAGGGTTGCTCTGTAACTCCCAACTCTACTCCTCTTGCTGCCTTGTGAGGGACTTGAGTCATTCCTCAACATTATACAACTTTGTCGTTGATTTGACACATACCCCTATGATCCCCACGACCACACCTTCAACTTGAATCTTTGATGGACCCTCTAGAAATGGCTCATCCTTCATACTATATTTGTGATGCTACCCGAAATGATCATTCTTATCATGTCAGATTATTACTACTGGCTCCTCATTTTATTCTCCTTGAATGGCTTCTTCCTCACCTTATTCTTTGGTTCTCACACATGGATGTACTAGTGGAATGTTATCTACACTTGATTGCCCATACTCTTTATGGATGTTCTCCTTGATATTTATAGACTCAACTACAACATCATCAGTAGGAATTATCTCCTTCCTTTCCCCATGTACTTTGTCAAGATGATTGATTATCAACAACTTGTCCTCCAAGTTTCTTTGAAAAACGTGGTGTTGTTGTTCACCATCTGTACTTGACTACTTGGATCCTTCACAGGACCTCCTCTGAAAATCGGTGAGCCCAACTATGGATGAATCTCGATGATTTACCCGTGTTGCCTCCTTATCACCTTGATATGAATGGTTAAGGGCCCATGGTCCCTTGCAGATAAAGAATAGTCCTCTCCTCCTTAGTTAATTCTTTCTATAGATTTTGTTTTTGCTTCGTCCATCAATCCTTCTTAACTCTGTCCTAGTCAACACCCTTCTGAGCAATTTTATGTTTTTTTTGACTAACTTCTCGACTAGATTATAGACAGTTGGTGATACCTTTGGCTCCTTTCTCCAAATGGTTAACAATTTGGATCTTAGTATCTTACAAATGTCATCATCTCCTACTAAGAATAGCGACACAATATTTTGCATGCTTATCTGGACACAGTCTGGATGAGATGATGTAATGTTGGTGTAAAAGCTTTGTAGTAACTGAAAGATCAAGTCATCGCATTCCAAATTCAACATAAAGGTTCCAAGTCTGAACTCTACCATGAGATTTAAAATTCTGCACCACTTTTGAATGGTATGAATCATGATGTTATTCAATGCTTGAAGGGTTTCTACTATTGTTTGTAGTATATTTCACATGGAATCATTATTGTAGGGTAGTAGTGACGATGTTAGAGCTATGATCATGTTGAGACAAGAAACAATTGTGAGCCTAACCTCTTCACAATGATGTTCCCAAAGCTTGGGTTGTATCAACGCAAACATGGATGGCTAGA
>APFE030227264.1:0-18396 GCA_000404065.3 Pinus taeda | reverse complement strand
TGACAACAAACAATAAAAGCTACTGCTAAGGCACAAAAAACATCTGGAATATCATGCATTTTTAGAGGAAGGTCTAGGTATCAAGGTATTGTGATCTTGGTTAGGGATAGATTAGTCACTTTCTTCTAGGAGATTTTCCAGTCGAGCAAGTCTTCAGTCAATGCTAACCAAGAAAGACCTCAAGTGCATTTGAACGTTGTAAGTCGTTAAGCTGCACAATAATTTCATTCCCTTATTCATGTTTTTCCTCCATAATACGTCTCAACATGGTCTTCAACATGGTCTTCAAGTGCCATTGGAGTGACATGGTCTAGCAATATTAGTTATTTTTTCCCCAAAAATTCCATGGAGGCTTAGTTTTGGTCTGGATTTCATCCCCATAATGGGCCTGCCTATCATTGTTCACTAGCTTTCCATTTCACATATAGCAGTCTAAATTTTTGGGGTGGGACACACAAGATGGATAGCGGCAACATCTTGAGCCTGGATTTGAATGCGGGCCCTACCTTCCAACCCATGGCATCTCACCCCCTAACTGGGTTTCATACGTTCACGAGGCATCAGGATGAGGGGGTCACTACTAGGCAGAGAGGAAGAGGAGTAAGCAACTAGGGGTGGTGAGTAATAATACAACCTTGGTAGTGTTCAACAAAATGGATGACTAGAAGGAGGTAGTACCAAGGGACTAAAGGCACCAGTGAGTGGTGACTTCGAACAAAAGAAGCAAACTACCAACAGATAAGGGGTGCCCTTCAAATTCCACTTGCATCTATCTTGGCACAAGAATTAACTAGACATGAATAATTATCACAAACATCGAATGCATGTAATACTCACCAGAGTCCTACTGAGATAGGTCTTAGACCGTAAGTAATGCCAATCAGTATGCGACAAAATATCTCCCTTCCAATTATAATGCAACCACCTCCACCCTGACGCTACTATCTCGTGAGGAAAGTTTAAAGCATCAAACTCAAAAAGTGAGAGAGAGGTCTTGTTGGGGATCGTGACCTTCCCAAACACACTAAGACTTTTGAACGGGATCCAAAGAAAGAATTCACACATTCAAAGGTAAAAACAAAACAACAGAGATTAAAGACTCTTGTCCACATCACTAATCCACCGAACAAAGCGCGAGCCAGATTAGGAGATGTTAAATGTCCATTCTATCAACATGAAGTTGATTTAATGTTTCCATGAGGCACGTTGGCCATGATGCCCTCCTATATAATGTTGTGGGAGGTGGTGATGTGGCCAACTACTGCTCTTGCCTTGAGATAGCATCCCATCGGGGTAAAGAGATTGTTATTTTACTTATAAAAGTTTTGATTCTACATTTATATTATTATAAAATTTAATAATATATTATTTATAATAGTATAATATATAATAATATATAATATTTATATTATAAATTATTATATATATATTTGAGGGGTGTGTTGTTTTTTAATCTAAATTTAATTTTGAGAAATGGCATGTTAAATCATCAACTATCTTGAACCTCAAACCATGAAGCATGTTAAGCTATCCGTTGTATTGAACTTTAAATTTTGAATTTTCTTTTGATAAAATATTTATCAACTTGAGTGAGCCTAATGATTAAGAGCATACACCTCTTTGTAAGAATATTTATATAGAGAAAGTTTCTTGTCCCACAAATATGGTTGTCTCATACACCAATTTGGTGTTTAGCTTGGTTAACTCCACAATTAATATATTATTAGCGTTGATAGAAATATTAACATTAGACTTAATGAAAAATAACTATTAAAAATTGATACGAGTGAAAAACGTTAAATTAGAATTGATTAGAAAAAAATTAGAATTGATAAAAACTAATGGTTAAAAACTAGTGTGATACCTAAAACAAAATTTCAGAATTGAAAATAAAATAGGATATCAAAGATAAATAAAATGATGTTAAAACCACATAAATTTGACTCAAAGCATTGGAATAATCAAAAGGGAATACTATATTGAGAGATGGAAAGGAAAATTTTAGTTAAAGAACTATAAAAGGGTTAAAAAATTGAGACTTTTGGATAGATAAAAAAAAATTAAGGATGATAAATATAAATTAATTGTATATATAAAATAATTAAAATGGAAAAACAAAATAAATAAGAGGGGAAAAGCCCAAAAAAAATACTATTATTGAGAAAGTATGATACTTTATTTCCTTTTTATTTTTTTTATTTTATCTTAATTTCATTTTTATGATGATGAATGATGATGATGATGATGGTATAAACGTCCCCACTGAGACCAATTGGTCTATCGGACCTACATTTTCTTTAATTTTTACTTGTCTGGCTCCTCGTCTTTTCTGGCAATTGTTGTTGTAGCTTTCTTTCTTTTCTCTACGGTCTTCCAACTTCCTTTGTCTTGCATCTCCTTCATCTCTTCTGGTTCTCGTTCTGGTTCTTAGGACATTGGTGTCTTAGCTTCGCGATCTATAGTCGGAGAAGTTTGGTTTAGGAGATCTGCTTTGCAGTTAAATGAAGATTTATTTTCTGCTGTATTCAGATCCTCATAACTGTTGATTTGTTGGGGCGGACTTTCTCCTTGCTTGCTTTGAGAGTTGTTTCCTTCTTCCTTGATTTCTTGTGGCTCAGAGTTTTCTCTAGAATATTCTTCTTTGATGACATTGTAGTGTTCTTTTTGTGCTCCTTCCCACCATGTAGATCTGTGGTGGTTTTTTCTAGCAAAATTTTTCTCAGAGGCTTTTGGGCAATTTTTGGCTAGATGTCCCATCTCAAAGCACGATCGACATCTGAAGAGGACACTTTCATAATCAAGCTTCTGGTTCCACACATAGTCTTTACTTGTTAGGTTTATTTCAGCTGGGAATCTGGCGCTGAAATCCATTTCCACACAGATGCGTGCATAGGTGGTTCTGGCATATTCCTCTGTTTCTGGGCACCTGCAGTAAAATTTCCCAATTGCATTTCCGATGGCTTTTAGCGAGGAGAGATTCCAGAGATGCAAGGGTAGGCTTGGCAATCTCACCCAAACTGGTGCTAAAATGAATCTGATTCCCTATTTTAATTTTTGGTTTTAAAATCTTTGTACGTCATGTGTACCTCCAATGGTCAACTCTAGATTGCTACATCCATAACATATACCACCAATAACCTTATGGATTGTGTAAATGAATATATTAATTTTTGGTTTTAAAATCTGTGTACCTCATCGACACGATATATCAATTGTCAACTCTAAATTGCCATCACCTAATTATTTACAAATAACTTTTTTCGATAACGACTCTCAGCGTGATCTTCGGGTATGATTGATAAACAATTTGTCTTTAACATAAAATGAAATTTAATATGCTTTAACGAATGGGGAAAAGCAAAAACACGTTCGAAACCATGAATTTCATCGCCTACTTGAGAAAGAGAAAAAGAAAATTGTTATAACGGTCGCTGACTCGCTCATCAGCAAGCGCATGCGTTACTACACCGTGAACAGAACACCACGCACCTTTATTTGAATAATTTATTCTATTCAACTAGTTCAAGCATGATATTTTTGACATGTTCTTTAATTTCCGTATTTTTTGAAACTGTCCTCTTACACGTAAAACAACTGCATTAATCTGGCACTGTCAAAAACCATTCTACTACAATTGTCCGGCACGTCTTTTGTGTTTAGGAATTCACACTTCAAATCTGCGAGGGCGTTTTCCATGAGAATATAAATATGTTCGAGAGCTTCTTCCTCTGACAATTCGGGATGGTCCTCCTTCTAACACTGTATGGCAGAAGCCCCCTCTCCTCGACCTCTCCCCGCCTGCACATAATTAGCAACCGTTCAAATAAATTACAAGCGCATAAGGACAGATACCCTACATTGGATTACAAGAGATTGAGTACCCTGCCTGGTAACTTTTAATGTCGTTCACATGAGATATACAAGTTTGGATCGGTAACCAATTTGGGAGAGTATGTAATCTGTAAAAACCTCTCTAGTGAAAAGAATACCAATCAGAATGACAGTTGCCAGTCTCTATGTACTCATCGAAGGACGACACATATTCAGCTCACCAATCAGAATGACAGTTGCCAGTCTCTATGTACTCATCGAAGGACGGCACATATTCAGCTTCAGACCGTTCTGCTTCTTTCGTGTATGCTTCAATCTAGATCTCCCACTACCATATATTATATGACCCATAAATCCAATGAAATTAAGAAATTGCAATTTTATCAAGGATAGAATAGCAGAGTTTAACGAACATTTTGAGCTTAGCCTCAAGCTTCTCAATGATTTGTTTGATGAATGTCGATTTAGCATAAGCTTTTAGCTTCATTTAGCAGTGCAGAAAAGACAATTTCAAATCCACTTGGCTGGTGATTGTCCGCTTCATCCTCCATCATTCCAACATGTTTCTTCAAGAATTCAGTACTTGCCCCATATATATATATATAATTTAGAGCTATAAATATGGACGGTAATTTATCATGTTTTTTTTCAAGAATTCAGTATTATATAGGTGATATTTTAAGTTCTACTATATTAAAAATGTGAAATTAATTAGTTTTTTTTATTTTTCATTTTTTTTTTAATTTAAATTTTTTCAGATTTTAAAATTTTATGATTAAATTGGTCTAACCTTCCAACCATCCTTTCATTTAAAACCAATGCCAAGAAAATGATAAGTTTCCAACTATCCTCTCACTAAAAAACAATGACAAGAAAATGATATCATATATAGGGGCTTCAACGAAGCTTGCAACAACAACACAACTGCTAAGCCTTGCTGAGTTTCTTCTTTGCTTTTTCCATTTATTTTGATTTACATGAACCCATACATGAACTTACTAGCACATTTCTCGCTTTGATGACCTCTTCAATGGCATCCTTGCCTTACACAATCGGCGACCCTTCTGTGCGTTGGCAAACCTAAATACATAATAACTTAAGCAAATACTACCTCAGCACCTAATTTATAATGCACAATACTCAAATGTGAAATAAATAACACTCTATTATATTAATTCAGCAAATGGATTACAGAAGATTGCAGTCTGTTCATTCTGAGATAGACTATGTTCGCATTTACCAGACTTTTGCTACTCAATTAGGAGATAGCTTACTGGAGGCTACCTAGCGAAATCACAGACTCAGCCTTTGAACACTAAAAACCAACATTCTCATAGACAGACTCCCTAAAGATCCAGCCACTTTAGGTTCTCACCTGTGCCAAACACACAGATGCGCAAGCTTCTCAAATCACCTAAGACTTTTGAGATATCTTCATGATGCAAACAAATCAGGAAAATCTCTCGACTCTTAAACACAACAAACTCTCTAAAATACCCAACTCTGAATGCCATGAATGAGCCTTCCCCCTTGCTTATATAGGAAAAGGAGGGGACAAACATCTGACACTTAGGCATACAAATTTAGTACTAATTATTCTGTCAGTCCGTAAGATGTGGCTCAAAGTGCACCAAAAGTTAGAGAAGTGCTCCAAGTCTCATGACTGAAGAATCTTTGTACTATATTACACAGTGGAGATCACTGACAATCCCACGGAAAGCTTAAATCTTTAAAAAGTGGATACTTTTTTAAACAATGAAGCCCATGAGAACACTGGTCACATTTAGTATGGACATCATAATTACATTGTGGATGCTTTATGGGAAAAGCCCACGAGAACCAATTATGTAATGGGAATACCAAGAGGGGTAATCCCTGGAAAGCGAATCCTAGAATATATCATCCCATCCCATGCTTTAGTATACATTCGTCTAACGATCATGGGTTTATTGAGTACATATTGGTGTTTTATTTTATTCATAACTAGCCATTCATCATGTCTAGCCATGAATTATTGTAAAGTTGCATGGTCAGGATATTGAAATAAATCTTTGACCTTTTTACATGGTATATGGAAACATTCTACAATATTTCTTTCTTAGCATTTGTCACACTGCATTTGGAAGTAACTTTCATAGAAAACTAGACCAATTGCAGTTCTATTTACTCCATAATCTTTCCACTAGTCTCTTAGCCATTCTTCTTCCTGATTTCTTTGCATGCTTCCTGTGGATCCAAATTTAAGCTTTGTGAAATGAATTTCATCTTTTCCATCGACATTTAAAATATCCCACCATAATTTCTTGTAACTGGAAAAATTATAAATGGTATCTGGAAAAATGAGATTTCGATCATTTTTTGGCCAGAGTGCAGCATTATTTCTCATGATTGGCCAATTTGTATTTCTAGTTCTATTAATTGAGAAAAATCGATGATAGATTTTTCTTTTGTTTCCTCCTTCTGACCATATCATTGTAATGTCATGGAAGGCATACTGTAATGCTTCTTCAGCCTGGTGGGCTGCGGCCATACTACTGTTGTACAACATCTCATGTATCCACTGATTTCCTTTCGGAAATACTCTTCTTTCAGGAACAAGGTGTAGGATGTCAGTATAAGGCTGGAAATCTGCATCTAAGACCTTTGTATTTCTGAGCTACCATGTAGGTTTCTAATTATTTTTGTACTCATCCCAACTCTGATCTTCATTGGTTGTTCTCAATACTTCTTGTTGTTGAGCTGGGTCCCATTCTGTCACAATGATCATTACATGTTCTTGATGCTGGTTCTGGATATGTTCCCTGCTGAGAAAGTTTGGCAGACAATTTTCTTCCCCTTTTATATGCTCAACTTCAAAATCGAAGTTAGCAAAGAGAGCTTTCCATCTTGCAAATTTTGCTTCTCCTCGCTTTTTGATGTCTTTGGTTAAGATTTTTTTGAGGGTTAATGCATCTGTTTTGAGTTGAAAAGGATTATTGACAAGATGTATTTCAAACTTATCTATACAATTCCATGCTGCCTTAACTTCTTTATCTATAGTAGAATAATTTCTCTCAGCAAAATTCCACGTACCTGAAACAAATTGGATAATTTGTTCTTCAGTATTTTTCTTTTGCTTCAGAATTCCTCCCCATCCAATGTCATTGACATCGGATTCAATAATCTTATATGCACCATCATCAGAGATGTGCAAAATAGGAAGGGATTAACCTTGGATTTTATATTTTTAACTGCTCTGGTGTTTGCTTCAATCCAAGGTTCTGGATTCTTTCTAAGACGTTGATTTAACAAACTTCGATCTTTAGCACAGTCTTTATAGAAGTTGCTAACATAGTTTAAGCATCCAAGGAATCTTTGGAGCTACGTCTTATTTGTTATAACATCTGGAAATTTACTGGAAAATTCCAGAGCATGTTTTTGCAGAGATATTTGGCCATTAAAAATTGTATGGCCAAGAAACTTAATTGAAATTTGAAATAATTCAATTTTCTTCTTGCTAGGAACAAGACCATTTCTTTTAATGGTATTTACAAAAGAATTTATGTGTCGAAAATGGTCCTGGACATTCTTGGAAAAAATAAGAATATCATCAAATATATATAATTAATCAATGGAAGAAAGGTTTAAAAATGGAATCCATCACCTTTTGAAATTCGGATGGTGCATGCTTGAGACCAAAAGGCATCATGTTCCACTCATAGTGTCCTGCTGGCACACTGAAGGCAGTCTTAAATTTATCTTCTTCTGCAATTGTAACTTGCCAAAAACCTGACTTTAAATCAAACTTGGAGAATACCTTAACACCTACAATCCTACTGATAAGATCCCCTTTATGAGGAATTGGGTCAATATTGTCAGCTAAAATAGATTTCAGAGGTTTATAATTGATTATCAATCTAGGAATTCCTCTGATTTGTTCAGCCCTTTTGTTTACATAGAATCCGTAGCAATTCCAGGGACTATCGGTTTCTTTGATTAGCTTTTTCTCCAAAAGCTTCTATATTTCTTTTTCACAAAGATCTCGATACTCTTTATTCATTGGTATGGCTTTGCTTTTGCAAGGCCTTCCTGTATATTCTGCCTTGTATGGAAGTTCCACTGAAAATTGCTTTCGATGCCAAAAAGCATTTGGCTCTTCAGCACAACATTCTTCTTCAATCTGCTTTAATTACAGCAATCTTCTTCTGGTTGTCTGGATGTTTTCGCTGTTTTGAACTTGAATAGTGGATTTTAGATCTTTAAGATCTAGCACTTTTGACTCAGCTTTATCCAACTCCTTCATGGCTTGTACCATTGTTGAGACTCTGGGATTTGAGATGTAAGGCATCTCGATCCTTTTATGAATGCCATTGGAAGTTTGAAGTGTAATGAAATATCCGCCTTTGTTTTTCTTCAACCTAATTGACCCATGACGCTCTACTACTGCAAAGAGATATTACCTAAAATGCAGTCTACTGGGATGTCACCAATTGCAAATTTCAACTTTATACAATGATTTTCAAAACAAATTGAAGCCTTGGGGACTTCATAGTTAGTGTTTTTATGCCTAAACCAATCACTTTTCTTTGTGCAGACATCCAATACTTAGTTGGTATTACTCTGGTGCTTCGGATATTGACATCTACTCGTGAATCAATGAAGACAGTTAGACAAAACATTTCTCCTTGAATGCATATGTTTACCTGCACATGGTGTTGTTGATACTCTATTGCAAGTATCCTCATTTCTTGAAAACCCACAAAAGGATCCCTTTTGCCTTCAAATATTTGAATATTTGATCCATGGAATTTTGGTGGATCATATTCTTCAAATGGATCTGCTACAATATTTTGTTTTCCCTTTTCTATCCTTCAACCTCAATTTTTAATGCAAAAATTTCAGATTTAAGGTTATGAATTTCCTTACCTCACCCATGGTAAGTGCACGAACCTTGTCTTGTTGTTTTCGCCTTTGAAAGGATTTTGCATTGTGTTCAAATGAGGCGTGAATGAAGAGGGTCTTCTTTGAAGCTCCTTTACTGTGGCTGGAAGATTTAAGCTGGTCAATGAATGCTTCAGTAAGACAAGTTTTCATCTCTCCATCTTCCCTTGCTCTTATTTGTGACAGGATTTTCATTTCATCCTCTTCTGTCGCAGCCATTAATACTTTTTCTTTTTGCGGTTTGTCTTCTTGTTCATCATTAGAAGAATCATCAAAAGAGTTATAATCTATATTTAAAATATTACATTGGCATTCCTTAGAATCTGAGAAATTACAAGCATGGGCATGAAGATTCAATTCTTCATATTCTTCTTCTGATGTATAAATAGAACTGGAACTAGAATATTCAACAGAAGAATAGAGTAATTGTTGTTGTTGAATTTGAGGACGGTCTCTAATGACTACATTTTGATAGTGGTCTGTTTTATGTGATATAGACCCACATTTCATAAAAAACATTGGGGTCTCTATTTTTTTTGTTTTTACAGGCTTTTTTTGTGATAGAGGTTGAGACTTTGTACCACTATTTTTCTTGGATTCTTCTCCTACTGGACATCTATTTGTAGTGTGTCCAGTTTTACCACAAAGCCAACATGTTAATTTGTTCCATTGTTCTTGCTTAGAACTGTGCAAGTGAATATATGAAGGCTTGTAGTAGTGTGTCTTAGGGACATATTTGTAATATCCCTTTCTTTGTTGCTTCCTAGGTCGAGAAGATTGGCCTCTTTTATTGTAATGGAATTTGGTTGTATTTCTTTCCTTTTTGGCTCTTCTCTTGATCTTTCTTCATCTGACCAATGGATCATCAATAGACAGTCCATATTTACTACAGATAGACTTACTGTCTAGCAGCTTAGACATTTTTTGAAGAGATTTGTTAACTTTTGAGCTAGTACATAAGCAACCCAAAGCTTTTGTTACATTAGAGTAAATCTGTCCCCATTGTGTAAGATTCAAATGGCATTTGAAAGACTTCTTGCAGGCGAATGTAATCAACAAACCTTGAAGGTAAGGCCGCTAGATATACTCACTTCCAGAGAAGATTCTTTGAATCGTTTACCTCATATATGCATTGCATCCAATCTCGATGGAAATATTCAAACTGGGACATTTTATTGCATTTTAAGTTCATTAAGGTGACTTCATGTTTATCAGCAATCTCTACTTTTGAGCCACACTAATGCTCTACGATAATGGAGGTCAATGCTCCAATCATGTTATTCTGAATAGTCCCATCAGTATTGTGTATATTTCCTTACTCATCTTTGAGCAATTGTTCTTCCATCTTGGCTGCTAAGTCTGGAAAAGACTCAGTTTCCCACCACGTTATTAGCATTCCTGTGAAACATTGGATTATTGTTTTACAAGCTTCTATTTCATTTTTCCCTCTTAAGCACATGAGCTTATCCTCAGTGAACATCATGTCCACCATTTGCCTGATTTGACCAACACTAAGGTTTTCAATGTTCCACGCTTTATGAGAATCTGCAAAGAATGTGTGGGAATCTGGGAGTTTGCCTTTGCCTCTTAGATCTCGAGCAGAGTATTTGTTGTATTGGCTTTCCAAGGGCTCATATACTGGAAGTACTTCTACTTCCTTTTCTTCTTCTTTGAATAGAGAGGCCAACGAAATAGGTTCTTCCGAAGTAGATGCTTCATTTTTCTCTTTCTGTGTAGATGCAATTTCTTTGGGAAAAAGATGGGGAAATCTATCAACAAGTTTAATAAGATCTTGTATTTTTACACTTCTTTTGTACAAAAAGGAGGATGGAACTGGTTTATCTTCTTTTGATAAAAACATTTTATCAACTTTTCCTACCATTTCATTTATTTTTCCTGAAGTGGAATCAATATGTTCTACAAATTTTTCTTCCACATTTTCTAGCTTCATTAGAGATTCTCTGACATAACCTTTGACCACTGTTTTGGAATACTATACTTCATTTAAAGATTTATTTATATCATTAATAGAAACTTGAACAGTATTGAACTGTTCTTTTACTTATGCAGATTTGGCTACATTCATCTCTATCCCTGTGACAGCTATGTTAGTCCAATTTAGCCATTCACTGTCTTTTTGTATTTGGCCATCAATTTCTAGAGCATTGTCATCTTTGAATACTAGTGGGATGGCTTTAACAGAATTCTGGCCTTCTCCTAGGACTATTCCTTTGTAAGGAGGGAATGTGGTTGGAGTTTCAACCTTGTCACCATTTAGTGTTGACCAGAAGTGTTTAGATGATGTAATTTCTTCGAAATTAGTCATCATGATTATTTCTGATTGTTTCTTCTGCATCCATGAATAGAATGAAATCCATGTATTGATGTCTTCCATGAACTGGCTCCATTCTTGTGATAGTCTAATCTTATCTTCAACTGAATGACTTAGACCAAACTCTTCAGCCTTTGGATGAGTAAAAATGTCCCAATTTAGCATATCCTTCATCCATTGAGCACTAATTTTGTGCTTTGGACATCCATCCATTAAAGTAAAAAAGCATTTTCCATGACTACAGGGTTTTTATAGTCATCAGGTATTTTACCAAATATTGTATCTGGGATTAAACCATTTTCCTACTCTAAGTATCCAAGCCCATATCTAGGCTTTGTTGGCCTCATGGTGCTAAATATAGTTGTTAACCTCAGATCTTCATTTTCTAAAGCGGTTATTTCATGTATCATTAGGATATGCTCAGACTCACGGGGAAATGGTATGTCTAGACGTTTAGGGTTTTGACAAGGGTATACAGAAATAGAAGGTGGATCTTCTCCTAACCTAGGATGATAATTCTCATGCATGACCATTTCAGCAAGCTGGCTAAGATTTACAGAGCAATGGCATTCTGGACATTTTACTTCAAGTGAAGAGAAATTTACTATCTGTACAAATTCAAATAACGAAATATGTTTACAAGAATTTGACCTGGAGCTAGAGCAAGTTGTATCTACAAGCTCAGGATTTCTGTACAATGGTGAACTTCTGCACATTTGATCTATTCTTTTTCTATCAATAGTTGATCTTCGAGGAAAGGAAAGAATAGCAGAAAAGCATTCTTCTCTAATGTTAGCAGAAGTAATTTTCTTTATGGGAGGAGGCTTGGGATTAGATACCACCCAGTGTTCTGAGAAATTAAGATCTTCCCACCTTATAGTTTGGTGTTCAATATTTTGATTTCGAGAATCTTTCAACACCACTACACTTGCTTCTGAACTTTATTTTTATTTAATATGGATTGTACCGAAACAGCTATATCTTTTCACACAAACTAGATTATACCTACAATGGTTTGTTTATTAAATAAAAATATACGGAGAGGGTAATAATACATGCAAGAGTGGCAAGTACTCTCATATCTTAGGAAATGGTCCTCTATGCCCCAAGAACCATCTTGCAGCTGATTTTGAAGAATCCATTGGAGTGTTTCAGGAAAGTGAAAGTGGTCAGAGCCATTAAGTGCTGGAATCTTTGCTACGCAGAGGGATTCGTTTCCCCATCACCCATACCTCTAAACATACTCTTAATATCAAATATTAATGTCTCGACACACTTCTCGTCAACCATTTCCACCTGAAATTAATAGAGGTCAACCATAATGTTTTAGAAAATATCGGCTAACACTCTTGCGATGCGAACCATAATATTTTACGAAGAATAAATTTAACGACAAACAAGAAATTTAATGAACAACATCTATTATTAAAAGTTTTGAAGGGATGTGGAATTCATTGCGTATTCACATGAGCATCAAGAGTGATATGATGAGGTCCACCCAGTGTCGCAGTAACGAGAATATGGGATGACAATGAAGACAAGAGCATTGCCATTTTTCCAAATGCGCCACTAGATTACCAGAGGTAGAGAAGAAGCTTAATTATGTGGAATATTAAGTTGTAGGAAATTACTATAAATAAGCAATGTCCAGGAGAACTTGTGACCAAAACCAAAGTTTTGTAGTCGTGTTGAAAATAGATCTTCTCTCCACAACACTACACTCCAAAGATTTTAGATGCCGAAATTTGTTTATTGTCCATAAATTTTCATTGGCATATGATGGGTGCAGATAATTCAATATGAAAGTTCCGGCATTCAATTTGAAAGCTACGGTGGCCTCGAACCTACTGTGAATAAACTATGGAAGAAACGAGAATTGCTAAACAATTTTCAAATTAGTGGTGCATTGTTCAGAATACGAATGCGATGATAGGAGCCCTCGAAACTTTTACAAACTGGTAAATGTTTCTTTCAATTCAAAATTAGAAGCCACAAATCATTTATAAAGGTCTTTTCTCATGGTTGAAGGATTCCTCGACAATTGTTGAGCCCCAAAGGATTCACATAGGGCACAAAGAATTTTTATTTCAATAATCATAATGAAGCTCCAAGATCCATTTGTAGTGCACAAAATTACTTAATGACCCTCATATTCCACCTAAATGCCAAGGAACCCTTAGAAACGAACCCTTGGAAACAAGATAATATGATTACAATACTATAATAACCAAAATTAACTTACTAGTGTATTAATAATAACCAAAATTAACTTACTAGTGTATTAATGTGTAAGGTATCCTCACAATATCCTTATGAAACAATTTACTACAACCACTACAACAAAAGCCCTTATTTTGTTTTCCTAACCAATGACGTAGCCCTTGAGATTTGATATGCATAATTAACTAATGGTGCTCGTATTCATAATCAAAGGATAAGTATCACCTACTAAGGCCTTGTGTGCTAGTTTGAGGATTTATCCATAACACTTGAGCATGATAAGTGCATATAAAGCTCCTTGTCACAGGAAGTACATGCTTTTATTTATGATGTTGTTGTTGTATTTGATGATATGTATGTAATATGTTGGTTATATGGACTCTTTATTTTTTGATGGTCATTAGCTCAATGGTTATTGGTACTGTGATAGCCTCTAGTATCTTGATGGGTGACTATCACTCTGACATGTTCTGTTTTTTGAATGCACATTATGCATCTGTAAACTATAATTTTCTTTTTATAATAGAAAGTTGTGAATTTCCTTGGGGAAAAAAGAGAAGTGCATAGAGAGCCTAAGTAACGTATTTCCTACCTTGAACATGGTTAAAATCCCAAGACCCATTTGTGACATGCAAAACCTGCTAACGGTAACCACATCCCACCCATAGGCCAAAAATTCCTTAGCCAAAATTCTTGTGGTGCTTCAAATTATTTTTCATAGTGCTTAAACCTATGGAGCTTCATTTAGGGACTACGGCCTTAGATTTATTTTCTTGACTATGGTAAATATCCTAGACACATTCCTATCATGCAAATACTACTAATGAAACGCATAACTATAATTAGAGGCCATAAATCATTTATAAAGGTCTTTTGTCATGGTCGAAGGAGTCCTCCACAATTGTTGAGCCCCAAAGGATTCACATAGGGCACAAAGAATTTTTATTTCAATAATCATAATGAAGCCCCAAGATCCATTTGTAGTGCACAAAACTGCTTAATGACTCTCATATTCAACCTAAATTCCAAGGAACCCTTAGAAACAAGATAATATGACTACAATACTATAATAACGAAAATTAACTTACTAGTTTATTAATGTGTAAGGTATCCTTATGAAACAATCTACTACAACCACTACAACAATGAAGTGAGAGAATTAATCATATTGTTGCGACACAAATGTACCATACAATCACAATTGTACATGATATAATACCTAAAATCCCTGCCCTTGACACTTCTTCACTAGATTGCACAATGTTTGAACGTCTCTCCTAGCAGAATGCTACAATAAATGTGCTATGTTGAAGTAAAATATGTGTCTAAGTTGGAAATTAAAGGTTTGATTTCACAAATCTTATTTTTGGTGTTATGATATTGGATAGGGTTGTTAGAGGAATAAGTAGGAAGGTGAAACCCTCTAAGCAAATCATGTTTAACATTTTATGCATTTGGCATAGAGAAGTGTATTTTGTATTCGAGCTAACTATTTTGGTTTGAAAACATTATACATGTAAATATGCATATACTAATATTTAATTAAAAACATATAAAAAACCCATAAAAAAAAAAAAAAAAAAAAAAAAAAAAAAAAAAAAAAAAAAAAAAAAAAAACCTTCTAAAATTTAACAAGTGCACACATAAGTTTGGGAAAAAATAAACAATAATAATTTAAAAGCCAATATTATAATAAACATTGCAAAGACAATGTTTCATATTTGACTTCTAAATGACGATGATAAAGTTAAAAATTTAAAGTTTAAATTGTTATCATAAACATAGAAATAATATCGAGTATAAAACATTACCCATAAATTTTTTATAATCATTTAACTATTATAAATATATGCTGAAGACATTTAATATTATCAATACACATTATCAGTATGCCAAAATTGTCTAAGATGAAGAGGTATTCAAATTTTTGAACATGTATTGGCTGGCCAACTTCTTCATTACCTATGAATTAATTACTAATTCCTTTGTGGTAGAAATTTCAAAAGAAAGATACCAATTCCAATTTTAAAACAAGCGAGGCTATGAGGCAGCGAGTCCCTGCATTGAATGTGGTAGAAAAGAACTACTGATAATTGCGCAATTGATGGAACGCTCTGCCATTTGCACCGTGGGCTGGAAGGTACAGGGTACAAGCTACCTTAATGGTGAACAATAGTAGCATAATATGACAATTGTGGATTTCCATAATTGATTTTTAGCAGGAGTCCTCGCACCAGTATTTCACAGAGCATCCCACATGAGAGGATTGGAAAGAGCACAATGATTGAGGAGAGAGATTCAGCTGCTACCCAGCACTGAAAAGCAAATAAAAGACATGATTATAGTCTTGTAGAAAAGAACTGTGTAAGGATCCAGTAAAGGGTAAGGATCTGGGTACGTGCAATTCAAAAATGTCAAACTTCCAAGCTTCTTTTTCATTCACTTCTACATTTTGCTTTTCCCTTCAGAACCTTTTGATTGATTATGCAATATCTTCTTCATACACTTCTTATGCATAGACAAGATTATTACCCACCTTCGGGAAAATGAGGAGGAATTAAGACGGGGGCAGTTAGGAAACAAGGAAGGAGGGATGCATCGACATAGTGACTGATCGAGAGCATGATCAATACAACCTAATTGCTTCAGCTTCATGATCGAACTCCCCTTATCGCTTCATGATCACAATTGCCTGGTGTTGCTGGTGCTGGTCCTGGGACTCTGATCTTCCCCCTCGCTTCTTCTACTACTCCTACTTTTTTCAACAAAGGGGAGGGTGTTGCTATGCTCTGGTTAGGTACCGATAACCATTACGCACCAATTCTACCGGCATTCTGCTACTAAGCATTGGCCATTATACCTCAATTAGACCTTTTGCTTCAACCCTTGAGCTTTGATCGTTATACCCCTTGAGCCCAAAGAGGTGGTGGCATATTATGTGTGTCAAATTTTTTGCACCTAGGCTTGTTATTATGATATTAAGTGTCGCTAGGTTCTACAATCCAAATGCCCAATACTGCATAATCAAACTAATGACAGGAATGCACCAAACCTTAGAGAAAATTAAAAAATACCACTGTCAAGAAAATCAGTCCACTATCACAGACAGCTTAAAATTAATCATTGACTCTATGTATGCATTCCATTCTTAAATCAATGTTAAAAAGAATCATGTCCCTCGTTCAGCCAGCAATCTGCACCTGGTGCTGGAAGGGTTGGAAGGTACAAGGTACAAGCTGCCTTAATGGTGAACAATAGTAGCATATTATGACAATTGTGGATTTCCATAGTTGAGTTTTAGCAAGAGTTCATAGTGTGACAAACAACCCTCACACCATGATATATTCTAAATTATTGTAGGAAGGCCATGACAATTCACAAATTTCAGTGTAAATCAAATCAATTTACGATGCTTGCATTTTTATCAAAGAAATTTTGATTGATTCTAACCCCTCCCACAAGGTAGAGGCTGGGTGAATAGCCCTGGGTTCAAGAGGATATCTAAAGGAATTATTGGCATTGACTCTATGTATGGTGTCTGGCTCTCAAAAACTCAAACTTATGTTTACGAATCCCCAAATACTAAAAATTTGATAACAACTTGTGTCCGGCTCTCAAAAACTCAAACTTTTGGTCAGTTTAGCAAAGGTAAATTTTTGAAATGGTACATCTCACATCTTGCCTAGTATATTGATATTTTTTACCATTCATTCAGAAATAAGAAGCAGAACAATCCAATGTTCTCGACAGAAAACTAATCTTTCATGTCAATATAAAGTAGCTAAGGTCAACAAAATAAAGTTTAGTTGTGAACCTTCCACACAAAATTGTATATCCCTACCAGAGCAATTCAAGAGGTTATTTAAACCAATTATTGGCATTGACTCTATGTATGCATTCCATTGTTAAATCAATGTCAAAAAGAATCATGTCCCTTGTTCAGCGAGCGATCTGCACCTGGGGCTGGAAGGGATGGAAGGTACAGGGTACAAGCTGCCTTAATTTTGAACAATAGTAGCATAATATGACAATTGTGGATATCCATAATTGAGTTTTAGCAGGAGTTCATAGTGTGACAAACAATCCTCACACCATGATATCTCAACAATGAAACAATCAAGTCATTGCTATCATTCACCTAGCTTGTCTTTGACAAGGATGAGGAGGTAGGAGAGGAGGACAAATATCTTGTCACTATTCTAAATTATTGTAGGAAGGCTATGGCAATTCACAAATTTCAGTGTAAATCAAAGCAATTTATGATGCTTGCATTTTTATCAAAGAAATTTTGATTGATTCTAACCCCTCCCACAAGGAAGAGGCTGGGTGAATAGCCCTGGGTTCAAGAGGATATCTAAAGGAATTATTGGCATTGACTCTATGTATGCATTCCATTGTTAAATCAATGTCAAAAAGAATCAGTACAGATTCTGTCATTAGCTGATAAAACAAGCTGCCAGCTTGGTTTATACTACAACAAATACCCTATTGTAGAGCTTAGTTTCACTAGTGTTCTCATTATTGGGACCTGTATTTGATGGACGACCAAGGTTGATGTAATCAAGAGTTCAACATTCTATTTCATATAAAAGCAAATGGAAAAGATTTAATTTTGACGTGAGGAGCTACCTTCTCAAGAATTATGTGTTGTAGTTGGACTAATTATCCAATAATTCCAAAGCATTGGGTACAGGGCACAAGCTGCCTTAATGGTGAACAATAGTAGCATAACATGACAATTGTGGATTTCCATAATTGAGTTTTAGCAGGAGTTTATAGTGTGTCAAACAACCCTCACACCATGACCACTAAGCCAACTAGTCAAACAAAAGATTCAGAGACAAACTCTAGTAACATAGCAAGTGTCAATGAGATTGAATATCAAGGTTGAGAATGTGTAGAAAAGCCCACAGAGTTAATTTTGACGTGAGGACTTAATTTTGATGGAACGCTCTGCCATCTTTCTGATTAATGTATCCCTATGAGGTCTCTTGGTAGGAGATTCATGGTTGGAGATTTACAATGTTGGTACTTAACGAGGAATAAATTCATACCATACTAAGAGCCCGAAGGATATTAAGAAGCCAGAGGAC
>APFE030227258.1:184940-197720 GCA_000404065.3 Pinus taeda | reverse complement strand
AACATATTACAGCTGAACAAACTACAAAACTATTTTTTCAACATGTATGGGTTCATTTTGGATTACCCACTTCCATTGTATCTGATCGAGACACCCGATTTTTGGGGAAGTTTTGGTCAAGTCTGTGGGAACTGATGGACACCAAACTGAAGAAAAGCACAACTTTTCATCCACAAACTGATGGCCAAACAGAAGTAGTTAACAAGACAATGATCCAATTACTCAGGGGATATTGCAGCAAGCATCCTAAGCTTTGGGATGAACATTTGATGTTATGCGCAACATGCTTACAACAAAGCAAAACATTCTTCTACACAGAGATCTCCTTTTGAGACCTGTTTTGGTTTCACACCAAGGTCTCATTTTGATTTTGTCTTTGGTAAAGACACCATAGCTGAGGGACACAATGATGTGGATAGGGCAACTAGGTTCATTGAAGAAATCCAAGAGATCCACCAGGCAATACAGGAATAACTGGAAATGAGCCAAGCCAAATACAAGGCAGGGCATGACAAGCATCGAATGGAGCATAGTTTCCAAGTTGGTGACCAAGTCCGGTTGTATATCAGAGAGGACAAGATGCAAGGTGAAGGTAAAAATCTAAAGCCTAGCAGGTATGGACCCTTCAAGATACTTGAGAAGATTGGTGAGAATGCTTTTCGCCTTGATCTACCAGCTTACATGCACATCTACTCAGTCGTAAATGCAGATTGCTTGAGATTGTTTGAACCTTCACTAATTGAAGATAGAAAAGAGTATAGTCAATTACCTTCTATTGATGACCTGCTACCTGAATATCTTAATGAATTGCAGGAAGACATAGTTCTGGACAGGAAGGTGAGGACGATGTGCAAAGGAGATGTTGAGTACCTTAGAATTGGGCTCAAGGGTTCAAAGATGAGCGGTGCAAATTGGATAGAGATTGGAAAAGTGAGGAAATTGTACCCTCACTTAGTCGATGCTTGAAAACCAACTTTTGGTGGTCCAAAAGCTTTTTCAATGGGAAGGCCATGATCTGAATTGGATCCATGAAAATTATCAAATTGCCATGACTGTATCAAATCAGGACAGACTTCTAATTTATGAACAAAGAGTTATCAGGGAGACCTCTAGATAGTGGTAGTTTGCAGCTAGCAAAGAACGACGAGGACTTCGGTCAAAGCACGCTGACCGGGGCCCATGGAGACTGCGTAGGAGGCAAAACTAGCAGTTAGGAAGCTCGGATCAAGAAACATAGGCCATTTCTGATGCGCGATTAGTGCTTCGCTGGGCAAAACCCGTCGAGAAGGAAAAGCTCTGAGTGCTCGGTCACATGGGAAGCCAGGAAACCATAGGGAAAGTACTAAGGTGAAAGGCAGGTCCCGCACTCCAAAAACTGATGAAATATCGCAAGCACATTTGGTGGTAAGCGAATTTGGGCAAAGAATGAGCGATTCCATTCATTGCACGACGCGTGTCTGGTGGATGAGAGAGAAAACCACTTCACATCATGAGCTAACAATAGAGAAATTCAACCACATAAAAAGAGAAAACACCGTAGGATCTGGGGGCTCTAGATCCGACGGTGGAGATTGCGCCCAATGGGAAACTAGATTTGATGGGGAAATTAAGTTGTGGCATATAAAAGTCTGAAGTCTGATTTGATGGCTGAGTTGGCAAATGAATCATTTCACAACGTAACCGAAATACCGAACCATTGAGGAAGAGCTAGCACAGTTCGTGAGAGGACAAGTGGCCACTTCCGTGTGGGACATTGATGATGACATAGAGGTAGGGAACTCCAAGCGAACAGCAGCAGGCAATCCAAAGGGGCAGAAGCGGAAGCGAACTGTCAAGGACAGATTGGCTTTAAGCTATGAACAAATAGAGAAAAAGACAGAGAAGAAAAGGAAGGAAGAGCCAGAGAAGAAAACAGTGAATAAAAAGGAGAAAGAGGCAGTGAAACAAGAAGCATAAAACAGAGAGCCGATCTGACCTAAGGTAGTATTGAGCAGACATAAGTCTTGAGAGGTTCAAGCAATCCATGTGAGGATCTGTCGGGAATTGAGTACCACATTGGGCTCCTCCCATTGAAGACCAAAGAGGTCAAGACTTGGTAAGGAAAGATTTTGTACACTCTAGTGGCTTGGAGAATCCAAGAACCACCCTACTAAGAATTATCTATTTCAGGAGACTCAAATTGAGCTCCTCACTATAAAAATACTCCTTTAAAGACACAATAAAAGAAGGCCACCACTAAAAGCTAGATCGGAGATGTAGCCCTAGAGGATAGGGTGAACTCCTTATTAATTTGTTGTGTTCTTGTATTTTCTTATTGTGTTTCTCTTATTGTCTTCCATTTTCCAGTGTCTGTGTATTTTGCAATCTGATCAATCTGTTGCCTAAGATAACATAGACACACACCAGCACATGAGTCTGTAATACCTTCATTCATTAATTATTTACCTGAGATCACTCATGAGTGATTTTCAGATCAGATTTGGAGGAAGAAAAATATATGTAGCAGCGACAAGGGTTTGAGACCAAAGGGAAGGAAAAATTAGTGTGAAAATTGAAGAATAACTTGTTTGGCTTAAAACAAGCTCCAAGTTAGTGGTATCTAAAATTTTACAGGTTTATCTTTGAACAGGGTTATACTAGATGTCACTCTGACCATTGTGTTTATCTTAAAAATAAAAATGATGTCAGCTATATTATATTGCTATTGTATGTAGATGACATGATTGTTGCAGGCCCTAACATGGAGGAAATAAATGTGATCAAAATAAAATTGGAAAATTCATTTGCAATGAAGGATTTGGGTGTTGCAAAACAAATCCTTGGTATGAGAATAACTAGAGACAAGAAAAAATCACAAATTACGATTGTTTGTGAGTAGATAGAAAAGGTCTTGGAAAGATTTAATATGTAGAATGCAAAAGAAGTTAGTACACCTTTGGCTAGCCATTTCAAACTAAGTAAGGAGATGTGTCCCAAGACCCAGAAAGAGATGGATTATATGTGTAAAGTTCCATATGCATCAGCAGCTGGAAGCTTAATGTATGTAATGCTCTGCACAAGGCCTGATATTTCACATGCAGTGGGAGTTTCCAGAAGGTATATGAAAAAACTAATAAAAGAGCAAGTATTTGAGAGGTACCATAAATCAAGAATTATGCTTTGGTGGTTAAAACATTTCTTTATAGGGATATGTTGATGCAGATATGGAAGGTGATAGAGATAACAGGAGGAGCACCAGAGGGTATGTTCTTACTATAGGTGGAACAACTGTCAGGTGGGTTTCAAAATTGCAAAACATTGTTTCACTTTCAACAACAGGAGCAAAGTATGTTGTAGCTATAGAGGTTAGCAAGGAAATGATTTGGTTACAAAAGTTTATGGATGAATTGGGCAAGAAGCAGGAGATGGGAAGGTTATATTTTGATAGCCAGAGTTCCATTCATCTTGAAAATAACTCATATTTTCATTCAAATACTAAACATATACATCTCAAGTACCATTTCATACAGTCAGTGTTCGAAGATGGACAGTTGAAGCTGGAAAAGATACACACTAGCCAGAATCCTACAGATATGTTGACAAAAGTTGTAACCACGGAGAAACTGAGATGTTGCTCAATTTCATTTGGTCCTCAAATATGATGATGAAGATGAGAAACAACCAGATATAAATTGGAAGCATTATCCAACAAATGAAGTAGCGGTGGAGTTTCTATAATCAGTCTCCAAGTGGAAGATTGTTGGGTGTGGAGCCTGATTATCTTCCTAATTCAAAGGTCATGTTTCAGTCAAATGTATACCCCAAATAGATTGTACACCCCTCCACATAGTGGGGTGTTTTTGGGACTTACCCCCTGTAAGGGGTCCGTGGGGGACTGTCCCCTGGCTGGGGGGTCCAGGGGCTAGTGGGCCCCCAGTGGGGGTTCGGGGGTAGCACACATGAAGCTAAAAATAGATGAAAATATTCATTCTAAAATATTTTGATTTCATAGTCAATCTCGATCTTTCATTAGGCAGATGATCTGATGGTAGAGGTTATATTTATTTAGGGTTGTTTTCCATAGAAGGGAACCCTCAGTTTATATGAGGGAATTGTAATGTGGCTATGTATTATTATTTTGAGAGAGAGAGAGAGAGAGAGAGAGAGAGAGGTTGTGTGAGAAAGAAGAGGTTATTACAATGTATTTGCTACAGGTTGTCTATCCATTTTGTTGGATAATATGAAAGGAAAGATTGGTTGTTTCTCTATGGTCGTAGCACAAATTGGGTGAACCATGCATATCTGTGTCTCTCTTGTTTTATGCATTTCTATATTTGGGTTCACACATTATTTTATGTATTTCATTGCTCTGTTAATGAATTTCTAACATATTTCAACATAATCATACTAGGAAGATCTAAACATACATGAAGGAATTCTCAAGCCTTATGTTGGAAACCAATGCATGATAAAGATAAGATGTATAAATTTATCATCAATCTCCAGCGATGGGAAAATAAGGAAGTCATGAAGTAGTGTATCTAGACTCGTTGAAGTAGTCATTGTAGCAGAGAATCTCCTAGACTACCAAATAGATGGGAAAGATAAGGAAGAAGTGTAGAGTGATAAGAGAAAGAAAAAGAATGACCAAGAGAAAGGGAAGGCTTCTAAAGAAGGAAAAGAAATAGGTGTAGCTAAAGACATGAGACCCATTTCATGTTGGATATATGGAAAATATCAAATAGCAAGGAATTGCCCCATTTAGTAGAAGGTGGCTACTTTGGATCAACAAGAGGAAACAAAAGTAGGGATATTATAGGTACTGGGAGTAATATATTCCCACAAGAAGAAAGAAAAGGGTAAGAGTAAGGAAGGAATCTAATTGGAGATTTTTGGGGTAGATTTCGGATGCATCTGTCTGATAAAAATGGTTGATAGTGGAACTACCCATAAATTTGTGAAGGAATAAGTAGTGAGGAAGCTTATACTTAAGGTAAAGCCTAAGAAGACCTCCGTTAAGGCTATCAATTATATAGATACATAGGTGATCGATTTAATTTAGGATTTACCAATTTTCATGGGATAATGACAGAGAAAGGTGGACCTTATAATAGTACATCTTGATGATTATGACTTGATGTTAGGGTGGGAGTTCTTGATTGATGAGAGAGTTATACCCATGCCTCATATGGGGCATATATTCATTTTATTCAGACCTAAGACATATGAAGTAAATACTCAGAGAGGATACTCAAATTCAATAGTGAATATGACCACCATCTTGAAGGGAGAGAAAAATTATTATGGAGCTACATGTGTAGGTATGAGAAGTAGTGAGGCAGTTTGTTCTTTCATAGCATGTGGATATTATGTGTGCTATAATAGACAAGGTAGAGAAGTTGGAGAGGAGGTTGAGTAGTTTGTAACAGAAAGGGAAGACTATAATGGCATCAACAATTTATAAGTGTGACCAAGGAAGTGTGCCTTGGTATGTTGAGGCCAAGGAGAAAGTTGGTACATTGACATTAAGCCTATGATGGTAACCATGATCAAGAGACTTGTTGAGGAGGTAAAGGGTAGGATTGAGTCATATCCACCTTTTTTGACCCATGTCACAACAAATTATGGAGGGATGCTTCTAGGAAAGAAGATGAGGGTATAGGTGGGGTCACCATGACCACCACTCTTTTTCATCACATTAAGCCATGAGTAGATGGCTCACTATTGTAGTTTGATGGTGAGCCAAGATCATTAGAATGCCTAGTGTGGTACCTCTATAACAAAGACATTAATTAGCTTCGATGATCTGAGGTCAAGGATATTACACTATGAGACATCAGTACTTATGGATATTGGCACAATGATCATATTTGCTACTTTTTTGTCTAGGAAACAAGAGGGGATCCAACATAATGATATATAGAGATTATTTCCAAATATGCAGTCAAAGGTGTTATCTAGAGAATATATACATCATGATGTCAATATCCAAAGGGAGATGAACATTGATTTGTGTTAAGCAACCAGATTCACAAAATACAAGAAGAGATAGATCAACGACTTCAAAATTAGCCTCTTCGAGGGGGAAACCTCCTTTAAATTACAAAAATAAATAATTCTTAGCTGATACAAATGACAAGGCCTCCTTTCTATATATAGGAGTCTAAGGGTTCATAATATAATCAAAGCCTACATAACAATAATATTGTAAGGGCACAATAATAACAATATGGGGACTACATGGGCACAAAAATATAATAAGGGGGTCCCATTAATAACAATAAGGGGCTACACTAGTAGTATAGCGATCTAACATACCCTCTCATTCAAAAAAGTGTTGTCCTCAACACTTGAGTAGTTCGATATGCTTCTGTATAAAATTATCATCCTCCCATGTGGAATCTTCAGTGGGTAAGTTCTTCCACTTTATGAGATACTCTTAAATTGATCAATTTCATAGTTGTCAGGTTCTTTTTTCTGTGGCTGCTTCAAGTTCCAATATGATTTTTCCTTCCTCATCAAGTTCTGACAATATTGTTTGAACTGAGAGCTTTTCACCTATAACCTTCTTTAAGCATGAAACATGGAGAAATGGGTGCACTCGATAAGATGCAAGAATCTCTAATTTTTATGTCATAGTACTAATCTTTTGCAACACCTTGTAAGGACCAGATTACATTGGTGGTAATTTATTATCCTTCTTATCTTTCTTTTGGGACATTTGTTTGTATGGGTGTAATCATAAAAGTACCTAGTCGCTTACATCAAAACTTCTTTCACTGTGATGTTGATCTCTCTTTTGTTGCATTCAATTCTGCGTCAAAGTGAGGTTATCCTTTAAGGGTTGGAGAACCTTTTTTTATGCTTAATGTTTTCTTCCACTGCTTGAACCTTAGAATGATTGTCCAAGGCTTTTTGGAGATCTGGAGAAATAGATGATTTCATTTTTTGAACCTCTACTAAACATAATTGTGCAATTACACCTTGTTGTTCTTTCTTTAGAAGATTTGTCATGCCATTAGAGTTGATTATATTTCCTATTTTCCCTACGATACCCCTTAATGCAAATTCCTTTCCTTCCCAAAAAAAAAATTCAAGAAAATTTATTGAAAATTAAAAGTTATCATACCCAAATTTTGTAACCATTGGACTCCTAGTACAACATCAACAACACCCATTGGAATGGAAAGCATTGGACTATTAAATACATATTCTCCCATGGATATCTTGATAGTATGGCACTTTCCAAAGCAATTTATGGTTCCTCCATTTTTAACCATCACTTGACACTCATGTGCTGGATATCGGAAGTAATTCAATTCTTAGCTATCTTACAATGAATAAAATTATGGGTACTACCTGAATCAATCAACAATGTTGCCTTTTTCTTCTTGCTATGTCCTTTTATCTTAACAGTTTGAGGAGTGGTAATTCCTATCAATGTATTAAAAGATATGGTCAGATTCATTTCTTCTTTCTCTGGGGTTAGTTCCTAGTGTATATCCACTTCTTTTGATGTTTCTTATTCCTTTTCTTTCTCCTTTTCCCAATCTATGTAAATTAATTTCTTCTCAACACACTTATGACCTTTAGTGTATATGATATCACAATTGTAACAAATCCCTTTTGCTATTTTCTCTTCCAATTGTTGTGATGTAAACCTTTTAGGTTGTGGAGGGCTAGGAGTAGCAACACTTCCATATTTATAGTCGTGAGTGGTAAGATTCCTTGCTGCCATAATTTTGCTTTCAACTTTTCTTGCCAAACTAAATGCCTTCTTCAATGAATCAGGTTCCCAAAGACGAAACTCATGTTGGATGTTATGCTTTAAAGTCCCTATGAATACATCAATCTTATGCTCCTCTGGAATATTATTTACCCTTATATTTAGCTTTTGGAAGTCCTCAATGAGCTCCACCATTGACCCCTTTTGTTTGAGATTTATCAATTGGCTAAAGAAGGTGTTTCTCTTTGTATCCTCATAATGTGCTTTCATTTCCTCCATAAAAATATGAAAAGTGGTTCACTAGAACAAATCCATATATACCATACATATTGATTGGGTTCTAAAAGATGCAATATGTACCTTTTGTGAGGGTTTCTCATCATGTAGATCAAAATATTGCTCCATCTACAGTATCCAAGTTATCAAATCCTTTCCATCAAACTTCCTCATATATATATTTGGAATGTGGTGGTTCTTAAACCCCAAATTGGATTCTTTAAAATCTTAATTGATATTCCTTTTGCCTTCATCATGATTTTCATGGATTGCCTTGTCACCAGTAGGACGCTTTTCATCTAGCAACTTTACCAAACCTTCCTTCAACCCTTCTATCTTGATATTCATCAATGTTTCCATGTCTTCTTTTAAACCATCATTCAAAACTCACATGTCCCCTTTTATACCATCTATCTTATCTTCCATGACATTCTTCAAACCACCCATCTTAGCTTCTACTACTTTTTGTGAGAGTGAAATTTGTTACAATTGGTCACATAATTTTGATATAGCATGTTGCATTTCTTCCTCGTCTTCGTGCATCATAGTAGATATTTTAGGTTTATTACTAGGTGTTTCTAGTTTCTTTCTTCAGATCATCAATTAATGATATTTATGCTTCATTATTCCCTTTGAATCACTTCAAACTAATTTTTCAAACAAAATTTATGCAAATTTTAAACAATACACATTTTTCTTGATTTGTAGGAGCTCGATATTGAATATGTTGTATATTTGTAATTTCAGATCTCTAAGGTATAAAATTTCGTCCTATGGTAGCCCTATGAGTCCTCTTTCCAACCCCATGATTCTGATCAATATTGTATTCCCCAAGAAAGTGTTATGCCCAATCTCCCATGCTAACCTTATTATAGACTGGTTCAGTAGAGAAAACTTGTACAAAGTTCTGCATGTCATTGTTTCAACTTCCGACCCTAAAAATGATAATCAACAAACTACAATCTGTTCTCTTTCTGTAAATTTTTACAAAATTTGAATCTGATGCTCATAGAGAAAGTTATGACAGTTTTCCCAAGGTCACATGTAACTTGAGATGGAATTCGAGAGCCTGCAAAAATCCTAACTTCCTTGGATCATATCTCCAAAAATATAGCAAACAAGATCTATTTCTAGCAATGAAACCCTAGAATCCAAAACTTTGATACCAAATTTTATGCAACCATCTTCACAAAATAGAAGAAGAGATAGATCAACGACTTCAAAATTAGCCTCTTCGAGGGAGAAACCTCCTTTACACTACAAAAATGAATAATTCTTGGATGACACAAATGACAAGACCTCTTTTATATATATATGAGTCTAAGGGGTCACAATATAATTAGAGCCTACATAACAATAATATTTTAAGGGCACAACAATAGCAATAGTGGGATTCTTCCCGGATGCGGGTGATTAATGGTGTTGGTACAACGTAGCTCATCTGGGCAGGCAAGTGGCATGGCCACATGGCCACCCGTGTTGCAACCAAGACACCCACCACCATAATTTATGGCATTTTAATATTGTCTGAAAGCCGAAAAAAATTAATGATGGGTGAGGGTCGAGGCTACCTAATTCTGATCCTTAAGATGGATAATGTGGATCACCTTCCCCCTATTCTACCTCCTCTGGCCTATAACTACCTCCCTATTGCTGCAGAGCCGAGCTCTCGAATGACCATGGGGAGAAGGTGCCAAATCCTCTGTTGCATTGATATGAACGAAGGTTCCCACTTCTTGCACAACCTGCTTTGCTGCTACAAATTTGCTGCTTTGGCCCTGAATTCCACCTCTTGTAATCAAATTCCTCACTCTCCTACCTCCACTAGCCATTCTATTCCTTCTCCTGCTCCTCCAAGCACCCAGTGTACCGACATTTACCAAGAAAATATGCCCCGTTTGAGGCACATAATGAGAAGTCGAAGGGGTTGCAGCAATCGCAGAGCAACTCGACCTCCCTCGTTGTCCATATCTGACCCGACTCCTGTGAATTCCTCCTCGCCCTCGACTGCTGCTCACTGCACGGGTCGGTATCCCAACACCCACAATGGAAAAGGGCATGCCCAGAAGATTGGCTTTAGGCATGATGCAAAATCCCAACACCCCCCTAATGACTCTGTGCCGATGATGAATCCCTGTCATTCAACCCAGTTCCAGTTTAGATGCACTTTGGAGCACCCTTGTATTATTGCCACCATTTCTGTTGCCTTCAGAGAGGAGGCACAAAGCATTGTCATCTCGGCTTGCATCATTTAGGACAGGACTGGCACTAGCAGATGGAACACTCATGGTAGCAGCTCGGGGACTCGTAGATCTCCTGATGCCGCTCTAAACTGGACAGATGTAGCATGCTCTGAATCGGATGTACAACACTCCAGGGGGTAATGTGAAGATGCAAGCCACGATGAGCATTCTAGGTGGCAATACACAGATGAAAGCCACGACAAGCAGACAAGAGCAAGACGTCGAAGATATCTATGCCTACGAGTGTCTCATCAAGGAGGAACCTCTCCCACATGCTGACACCTAGCAGGTCACAGTTTTTTATTTAGGTTTTTAGACACCCAATCACCATCTTAGGGGTATTTTTTGTAGTTTTTGTTGTAATTGTTGTTATTTGGGGTCAATATTGTTTTTGTTCTACTCAAAAAATTCTTATACATGGGAATTATAGGTTGTTTCCCCTACATGGGCAACTCACACCATGATTTTTGGACTGGTTTCCCCTTGAGGGCAGTCTCTTTTTCAATTATCGTTTGTTAATACTTGGTAAACTCTTAGACAGGTTCTGTAGAGGCTGATGCCTCCATGTATCATTATTTTTTGTCTCTTTAATAGATTTAGTCTTATTTAGAAAAAACAAAAAAAAAAATAGTGGGATTCTATGAGGCACAATAATAACAATATGGGGACTACATGGGGACAATAATACAATAAGGGGATTGCACTAATAACAATAAGGAGCTACACTAGTAGTATAGGGACCTAATAAGTTATGACTGGACTATTGTTGGGACGACAATAATTTTAAATGTGCGAGGATGTTAGGACCTAGAGTTTGGTGTTTCATTAACAAAGGTGCACGCCAAGGGTGATATCTCCATTGAACCATTTGCGATAAAGACATCACAAGAAATGTGACGAAAGTGGAGGTTGGGTGAGAGTGCACCAACATGGGTGTCGAAAAATTGAATTTGAGGTTTATCTACAAATAGGCTTGGTGGCATGAGTGTCGCAAGGGTGTGACATGACCTAGAAATGCAACCCTGAGAGAAGTTGATAGTGTCATTTAACTAAGCACTCATGTCATCTTGATGTACTATGCGTCTGAGCGATGAGCAAGTAAGTATGGTGGTCGAGTGGTGGGAAAATAAGAAGGTAAGGTAACTGAGCGATAAGCAAGTCAAGGAAGGATGGGTGGGACAGCAAGAGGTCAACCCAACTTGAAATAATGTTATGGAGAAATAAGTGATCCTAACTAGAATGATGGGGTTGAGGAGGATAGCCACACCACGAAGTAAAGTCATGCTATATGAGTGATGAACTAACCCAACCATAGCATAGGGCCATGAAAGAGAAGTCATATTACACAATTAAAGTGCCATATAAATAAAGGAAAGAAAATGAGGACGAAGGCACAACAAAGAAGAACAAAATTGTAAGAAGTAATATGAGCTTGGATCATATGAAGGTAGATGATTCAAATCACAAGGCGAAGTGTGAGGAGAAGGGACAAAGCTATGGAGCAACAAAGTAGCTTGGTTGGGTCTTGGTAGGGAAGACCAAACTAAATTCAAGTCGAGTTGGGTGAAGGGTGACCAATGTAGGGCGGAATCATGTGATAGGTTTCTCTTTACATTTTCCTGTGGGTTTTTGGCATTATCCTTTGTGGAGACTAAACCATGGTCTCAAGTTTTGATGTAATTTGTGATTATTTATAGAAGCAAGAGACCGAAGGATTGTTTCATATAAAAGTATGCATGTGTAGTTGTATTGATGATGTGATGTTTTTATATATATTTCTCATGAATGACTGATGAATGAAAGTTAATATAAGTAAGTTTATTGCTAGCCATAGTCTATATGGAGTAACTCTAAACTACACTAGGTATTTTTGAAACATGTTGGTACCACACACTCAATGGGTCATAGTGCACCCACTAAAGTTCCTTGTAACTATGCATATGCCCTAGGGTTGTGACAGGTATGCTCTAGTGTGACAAAGTTTTATATCACCATATACAAGTAATATAATACCAATGTTGTAATATGATCGACATCAACATATAATTTCATATATCTTGACAAAGTTACACTTTGTAAGTGTATTGTATACTGATTAGCATAAAACCCTACTTAGAATGATTAAGGTATGAGATCTATTTTTAGATTATATTGTATGGGTAATAGATTAAATAGAATTTTGATATGTGATTAAAAATATTCTTTTTATTATTATGTTTAAAGGTGATTTACAATTTAGTATGAGAGAAATGTTTCCTTGTAATGTTACATTTAACAATAACAAAAAAAAATACTTATATTAACAGTTAAAAATTTAATAACAAATAAATATTTCAATATCGTCAATAAATTTTAATAACAAAAAAGTCTTTCAATGTCAACCCTAAATAAAATACATGAAAATAAAAAACTTATTATATTTACATTTTCCAATTTGAGAAATATCTATGAGTGTTTTGATGCTTAACAGGATATATATCCTATTTCATGGGAATAAGTTTTCTACTTCCTAATATGGGAATGGAAAACATGTATTTAAAAATAATAACAACAAAA
>APFE030227258.1:116189-184182 GCA_000404065.3 Pinus taeda | reverse complement strand
CATAAATATATTTTAAATAAACTTAAAATGTATTATTAAAAATCTATTTTTAAATATTTTCCCATCATTAAACCTTATTTTCAAAATAAAATAACTATCTAAATTTTGATAGAACTTATTTTAACAATGACACCTTTTAAATAAAATTTATCTTACATAAAATGTGAATTTTTCCAAGGTCCGAAGATGGCATTAAATATAACAAGAGCCATGTGGTGGCAATGTCACCGTCTTTGATGTTTTGCACATTTCCACCACAATGAATTTGTTGTGTGGAAGCTTAAGCTAAGGCTTCAACCCTTAAATGAGTGCAAGGACCCCCTACTCCCTATTACTGCTACTGCCATGGTAAACTCAAGCATACTGCCTCACCATATTGAATTCATAGAACACCAAAGCCTATCCATCAAATACACAATTCTATTGATTAAATTAAATGGTTTATAAATCATCTTAATATTTCATTTGAATGGTTTAATAAGTTATTTTAATATTTTATAATAAATGAACCGTAAAAAAATATATGAAAATTTCAATCAAGTTTTTCTAATAAGAAATTATAATAACAAAAATATGATATTTGGTTTTTATATTTTTTAATAATTAGTATATGATTTAATGTTATTTGATTAAATTTTATTCAATTTTATATAATATAAAAAAATTATTCGAATTTTACTATACAATTTTCTTTGGAAAGTGAAACTATTTGTTACAAGTTTCTCCATTTTAGTACACATGTATTTTATTAATGGCATTCGTTAGTTAGTTATATCAATGTATCCATATCGCCTATAATCATTTTCATTCTTTCATTCTTATCATAGCCATTAATGTACCTTATGAAAACTTAGTCCTTAGGAACAAGTGTATGTGCTTATTTTGGCTAAAATGTGCCTTGTAACAACTTAGGTCTTTGGAGCGCACGTATGTGCTCATTTTGGATTCACTATAATGAGTAGGCTTAAATATTTGTGCAATGGAACAATACTATTAAATTTCAAATTTAGTCGGAGTTATGGTCATGAATTTGAACCTAAATTTGGTCCAACATGGGGCTTAGATGTGCATATGATCTAGTCAAGTCACTCTCCAGAAAAAATGTTGTTTCGTGGGTATTACATATGCCATTTTCATCTAATACCAACACTATCAAAACACAATATGTTGGCATCCATGGGGAGAAATTTAGCATTATGATGTGCATGGATCCAACTAGCTAATGTTGGCATGAGTTCGTGATGACAACTAGCTTATGTTGGCATTGATGTCAACCACTTATAGACTTGCTGATGTATGGATGTCTTCATTGCAGCATGGTTGCAGCTAGTTGTATTGACAACTAGAAGGTTGTGTTGGAATTGATATATATGCTTATGAGGTAATGCACTTATGTCAACGTCATGATGATGTAGCATGATGGTCATGGGGGAGTTGGAATTTGTTGGCATGTGCATTGATGCCCTTATCTCTGATGATGGTACACTTGGTGGCACACTCATGATGGTGCTATAGAAATGTTTGTAGGTCTATCAGAGGTGTTGCAGCTTGTGGAGATAATTGATGGAGAGTGGAGGACTTGTTGGCACTCTTTCCAACCTTGTTTGTTGGCCCTTGTAGGTAAACTCAGCAGTGACACTTGGAAGACTTGTTTGATCCACTTGCAGATGTGTCAAAGGCTATGTCATAGATTTGGAGGCTTGCGCAGGAGTTGGATAAGAGCATCCAGTAGGCGGCAAAGGTTCAAAGCTGAAGGTTTGATGTTTTCACCTATGCTTTGTCCTAGTCGCATGGAGAGAGGCCTGCAAGAGCAAATGTACCTTCTATTCGATTTCTAACAGTGTCAAGTGTGTGATTGAGGCATTTCACATCATTTTCTCTACATTCCTTGCAATATACGGAACTAAATTAACTTGGAAATTCCTAGAGGATTCTAGAAAAAGTGAAAAAGTTCAAAAATAGCTTGAAATGGTCCTCCCATGATGTGAATGAATTTAGTGCACAATTTGTGATGTTCGTGAATTGATTTGGTCTAATTTGTGCACCTTTGATCCTAGCCCCAGGCTAAATTTCGCCCTATAGGTTTTATATTCTTGTCTTGTGAGCTTTGTGGTTGTTGATTATGAGCAAAAGGAATATGTATGTGAGTGAGAAGGTTGCAGAGAAGTAGTGTATGATTTAGGCCTATTGGAGAGTGTAGATGCTTCAGTCTATGAGTGTTATTTGTTGAATAGTGAACATATTTGAAGCACGTCGTAGAATAGATCAGAATTGAAATTACTGGAGTAGAGATTTATTTGGAGAGTTATGTATGATGTTGGGTACTGTTTATGTTGGTGATTCTCACACTTGTTTTCTGCAGGAGTTTTTGATGCATTTGACACATAGCCATAGTGTCTTTTGTTGTTTATTGTATTATGCAACATTATTTTGTTGTGAGGATCTAATTGTTTTCATATTGTTGTGGCCACAGTCTTGCTATTTGGAAAGCATATATTTTGTGGAACTTTTATTTGATTTAATGATGAGATATTGTCGTTGAGTGAATGTATGTAGAGCTAAATTCTTGTTGAGTAGAGATTCCCGGATCTAGTTTGAAAATAGATGAAAGGAGGTCTACATAGTAGTAGAGGAGCAGGGACTTCATGAGAGAGGAGAAGTGATATTGAAGCTTCAACGAAAGGAACAATTTCTCATCCAATGGTAGTTGGATAATCCAATAGGAGTTGGGGGAGGATCGATTGATCATGGTGGATTTCAATGAATGGTAGTCAGTAGATCCATAGAGAACAAAATATTCCAAGCTAATCAGTAGTATTGAGTCTCCTAGTCGATCGGTGTTGGCATTTTGTATATGAGGTCAAGTCTCCATGTTGATGGGAATCAATAAGCCATGTAAAAGACCAATTGCTTGACTAATAGAAATTCAAAGCAGAGAAGCACCAACAAGGGTGTTTTTTCTCCCAAAAGGGTTTCCACCAACAATTTTGTGTCTTATTTGTGATGTTGTGATTGTGTGCATTAATTATTGTTTATATTATTGCTTATGATTTTCAATTATACTTATATATTGCACATGTTTAATAAGTTGCTACTCATATATATATGATTCAGTAATAAAAGTTTAAATTGATAAAGTTCATATATAAATCACACTACTAATTCATCACCCTCTCAATAATACTAAAAAAATTCAACACACGACAAAAAAAATATAATAACAATAACACAAAAAAACGAATTTCAAATATCATATATAAAAACTAATTATATTATTTATATATTTTAAAGTTTAAACTTCAAACATAAAAATATATATCTACTTTTAATTCTATTTTTTTATATTACTTCAATTTTATGTTTTTATATTGCACATTAAAGACAAGGTGAAAGCATGACATGGTGACATGTTATGGTTTTTTTTGCAACCAACCACATCCTACATCTTCACAGCTTAATCACGTGGAAGCATGGGAAATGAAGACACGAACCTCGGCATCAACTTAAAACGTTGCCACATATCCAATAGTTTTCCATTGTAAAGAGACATGACTAAGTTAAAATTTGTGTGCCATTATTTCCATTGGCCATGTTAAACATAATAATATATTGTTCACTACATTTTAACCACTGCATGTGCGTTCAAGATATAAAAAGCATATTGAAATTGTGGTTTAATTTTTAAAATAATAATGATTATGATGAATTATGATGATGATTATTACGACAATGAAAATAAATGATGATGAGGATGATGAATTATGATAATGATTATGACGGCAATCAAAACAAATGATAATGAGGATAATGACGATGATATGATAATGACGATGACAATTAAGATTGAAATGGTCTATCATACTTGGAAGGTAAGATATTAGTTGGAATTTTTTAGAGTTTATTTCTATAGCCAAAAAGCATTAAAAGAAGTGTCCCAAGATCATTGTAGTTTTCTTGAGTTAAAATGTTAAGAAGTTTTGGTAGTGTGAAAAATATTCTGAAAACTGTATCTAATGATTCTATGTGAGTATAAGTCAAACAAACTAAGAGAAAGTTCCTTTCATGTTCAACCATATGAGCATCACATAGGTGATAAACCCTTTCAACTCAAGGTGTTTTAGGAATTGACCAATACCTAGTTTCATTATGGAGCTCATAAATACTTCTACCAATATCTTTTGTCCAAAGTCAAAGAATGCATAATCTTTGCATATGCATTAAGTATTTGTTTCAAAATTAGTGTAACTCCAATAAATATTTTGAAAAAGAGTGATATTTTTTATTTATATAAAAGAAGAAAAATAACCAAATCATTTTTTTTCACTATTTAACAACCAACATTAGAGAAACTAATAAAGGTTTTCTTTTCATCAACCCATCTATAAGAGATATCATTCATCTACACTAATTGTTTAACAAAAATTAACCTTTTAATCTATAAAATACTTGAGCAATAGAGGAGTTAGAATCACTAGCTTGCAAAGTAATTCTGGAAATTAAGGGTTGAATACTTTGGCTCCTCCCAATCTTGACACAACATTTAGCTTGTCCCCCTGAGCAAAAGGTCTGCAATCTCTTCATTGTTTTTCTCACTTCTTCTCTTCAATCTCTCTAATTTTCTTCTCAAGAGAATTGTAAGACAAAAGCCAAAAATTCCAAAGATATTATCCATCTACCACTCTTTAGGCGGTTATTAACTGCCTCCACCTCACCAATGGGCACCATGTAGTTAACTTCTCATTATTGAGCTCATGTTTCCCACTTCTGAAGATAGTTCCTTGTTGAGAAATCAATGCTTATAGGAATTAGGGTTTGATTCCTCTTTCTTGATAATTACTTATAAATTATGTTGCCTTCTTTCACTTCTTTATTAGTTTAACTTTTCCTCAATAAATTACCAAATTATATGTATATGAAGATCACAAGAACAAGAGACACAAGATGTAGAAGCTCAGTTAGGGAGAAAACCCCTATAAGGGGAAGACCTAGTAAAACTCTTTCTCTGGTAGATTCAAATAAATATTAGACACTTCCAGACTTTTAAGACCTGGACAAAGACCTCCTCCAACCACCAAGTCAACCCTTCCCTTCAATAAATGATTTTTGTCAAAGTTTCCAAGTAACAACTCCTTAGCAACAACTTTAATCGAGAATTTCGGCCTCTCAACAGCAAAACTTTGATCCCCAACAACAAAATTTAGACCTATAGTAGACATATAATTTTGACCCTAAAAACTGCCAAGAAAATTCGCATGTGTGAGAGATAGATAGCCCAGAAACTCGAATTAGGTCTTCCCAACAAATTATGTCCTTCTCTAGCCATTTCTATCTTTTTTATGCCTCTCTTCCTTTAAGATCAAACTTGTTGAGTGAATGTTCCAAATAGGTTGAATTTCCTCTCTATATATAACCTTTATGTTGGGTCAAATTTCCCTAATGTAGGTCAACTTCATGGGGACAAGGATGATTTGGTTTGGAAGTGATAAATAACCTTTTTGAAAAAATAATTATTTTTACATGATACAAAAGCCCAAGAAGGGTCTATTAAAAATGACAATGACTCTAATGACTCAAGACAAAACCTAGAAGCCTTCAATGGAAGCTTTGACCTAGAAAATGTTGACCCAAGCATGAATCTCGTGCTTTAATAAGTCATTTTCTTTAATAATAAAATTTATTTTGACAAGTAAAATTATGAAGACTAGAACTAGTTACATTCTTCAACAATCCCTCTTAACTAGGGGGGTATCCATAATTACATACATATAAGAGTAAATGGAAGATTTCAAAATGAAATGAACTATGAAGAGTTATGTCACACTCACTGTTGTAGAATAGATACCTGACTAGGGTATTCTATCCTAGTGGGACTAAGGGGACTCATGCTTTAGCCACTTTAGGTACCATCAAGATTTTAAGCTCTACCACCAAATGAGGTATCTATGTGTGTATCCAAGTTCGGAGCTCCATGACCAACACCACCCTCCCTCTTCGAGATCTAGACATCAACACATAGGCCGGTCAAATTTCCTCCCAAGAATATTGCCATAAGATGCTTCATCTCTCCCTATCAACTAAATCAAATATATCCATTTTTCCAAGCATGCTTCCAGAGTGTTCAACCTTCTTATGGAGAGGTTTTCTTCTACAAACACAAACCCCAATCAGTAATAAACTTTCAAATATAGGTAAACACAAACCTTCGGGGTTCTCAATCATTCTAATGCTACTTTCATAATCAAGTTATCCATATACAATTTGTCAAAAACTTTCTTCTTTCAATTCTTCAACAACACCAAATATATCCTCATATCTTCTCAAGTCTTTTGTTTGCAACTTCATGAAACATGAACATTAATCAATAATACTTTTGCTTTCTTCAACGTATTCATTGTCATAATATGCCCTCCCTCTCAACTGGGGAGATATACCCTTTCTTCTATCCAAGCTCCCTCCTAATTTAGGGATATAAACTATTTCCTTCTTTTATAACATCAGAGAACCTTTCATGGCTTCATTCCTTCTTATAGCATCAAAGGCATCTTGATCATCATCATTCATATAAATTCCTTCATCATGCTTATTATTATCATATGAACATCTTCATAATATTGAAGATTATGTACCTGCAAAACTTTAATAGTAGGTACAACCAAATACAAACATATAGAAGCATGAAGTTAACTATATCAAAATCATGTTACTATAATTGAAGCATTTAGACTTTAGACAAACACCTAAACTTAGTTAGGTTCATAATCAGCAAGATACACATCTTTTTACATATTAGACTCCAGATTTTTGCTAAAGTTTTGTTATAAACCCTAAACTCCGTCTTCGAGACACAAAGCCCAAGATATTAACAATTCAATCAAATAAAAATTCTATTATACATCTAAGGTTTCAACAATATACTTTTAAAATTATATTTTAGACTCCACCTAAATTTTATCATCAAAACTAAATGAAAACAATATCATCATATCCTAGAATATCATTCTCTACTAAATCTTTGTTACAAACCCTATAATTCACAAACTAAAACATTAGTATCAACTGTTAGGTTAGCATGCTTGCATATACCTATCTATTATTTCATGCAATGACATTTCTCATCAATACAAACATCAATACATAAATTTAGATATACAATAATATTCTCTAGGCTAGGATTTCGATCAAACGAATATACACCTAGGGTTTCATTCCTAAGATCTTAATATAAATATTATAGGGGTTTAGTTCATAAACCCTCATTCACAAAACCCTAAATATTTAGGGTTTCAATACATAACTTAGACATTAACAACAAGCCCTAAAGAGCTAGGGTTCTATCATTAACAATATCAAAAACATAAACATGAAAAGAATTGGATTTCTAGAATTCATCAATAACCCTAAGTAGGCTGGGGTTTCATAGTCAATATTGACATACCCTTAGCATCAAGAGGCCACGGTTTTATAGTGAACCCTAAAGGCTAAGGTTTAACAAGAATGATCAAAATGATAGTTAAATGAGGATAGATTTAATCTAATGATTAATCACCTTAACAAGAATCTTTAAGATTCAAAAGCCTAGACATAGCAATGTTAATAATGTAAAGAAAATTCAAAAGAGAATGAAAGTACCTTTTCTATGAAGAGAACTCTATAACACAACTTATAGTTTAAGACATATCTTGAATTTTTCTTTAACAAACATTATAAGACATCAATTATTGAAGGGACTCCTTTGTAATAGAAATTCTTCCATGTTTCAATTTTATCCTTTGAAGTCTTCTCCACAACCTTTGAGCATTCAGCAAGATTTTCTAACCAAGGAAAATATAAAGAAAAAGGTTATTAGCATACAATACAAACAAATCTTGATGTGAGGAGGAAGCCAAACATGAAATGATGAAACAAAGAACAAAATACTTATCTTTTTGGTAAACATGGTGGAGGCTCCTTCTTAATCCAATATTGAGGGATACCTAGAAATTTATCAAAATAACTCAAAAATGTTATAACAAGACATGTTAGACCTACAAATTCTAGAAATTAAAACATACATTAAAACAATACAAGACTAAGAAGGATCTGTAGGAGAGGACTTAGTAATATAAGTCGTTGAATTCTAATTCCTCATATTTTTTCTTTTTAGTTTGAGCTTCATCGGTAATATTTGCATGTTCCACATCTCTCTTCTTATTCCTTGATTCTCAGGACATTTATTCTTGTAATGACCCATCTTGTGGCAGTTGTTACATTCAATTTTGGATAGGTCAACTTTCTTCTTTGGTCCTTTGAACTTATTGAAGGTTCCCTTTTTCTTATGATGAGTAGAATATCCATTAGAGGTATTGTCTTATTCACTTTCCTTCTTGTTGTTTACTAACGATATTCGAAATTCTTCTTTACTGCGTGCATTCCACATGTGTTCAAATGTTGGAGTATCCTTCCAACTGTTAATTCCTGATGCAAAAGCACTCCAAGATTTGGTAGTCCTAGAAGAGAAGTAATTACGAGCTCTTTTTCTAGTAAAACTTCATCTATTTCTTGGAGTTCATGTTTGATTCTAGATATCCTTATAAAGTAGGATGATATAGTATCAACTGTCAGCATCTTAATAGTTATTAATTCATTATTGAGGATTGTTATTTGACCAATGTTTTTGATGGTAAATAATTTGGAGAGAGCCTCACACATTTCTTGAGTGAAATCTATCTTGGATATGTATAGAATTGGATTGTCCTTTACTCCACCCACTATTAGGTTCATGGCCAAGATTTCAGTTTCTAAACTTCTCTTTCTCTACTTCATCGGTAGAATTATTGAATTTTCCTTGAAAAAGATTCAAAATTTGTTCTTTTAGAGGATACGATACATCCTCTTTTTCCATGCCCTATAGTTGGAGGCTCCTTCTAGCTTGTTTTCTCCCTTCATTGAAGTTGACATAGTTGTAGACAATTGACCTTTATTCTTATATAATCCTTTTCCTTAATGACATTTTCTTGATTCCATTTTCTTCAATAGATCTTCAATTTGCATTTTTCCTTCTTCTTCATCTTATGTCTATTACCATGTTGAGAAATCAATGCTTATAGGATTTATGGTATGATTCCTCTTTCTTGATAATTAATTGTGAATTATGTTGGCTTCTTTCACTTGTTTACTATTTTATATTTTCATAAATAAATTACCAAACTATATATGTATTAAGATAACAAAAACAAGAGACATAAGATGTAGGTCTTCAACCAGGGAAAAAAGACCTATAAGGGGAAAACCCAATCAAACTCTTCCTTCAGTAGATACAAATCAAGATGAGACACTTCCAGACTTCTTAGACCTAGAAAAAGACCTCCTCCAACCACAAAGTCAGCCATTCCCTTCAATAGATGATCCATGTCAAAGTCTCCAAGTAGCAAATCCCTAGCAGTAGCTTCAATCCAAAATTTAGGCCTCTCAGCAACAAAACTTCGACTCCCAACAACAAAATTTCGATCCTGTAGTAGACATAGAATTTCATCCCCAACAACTACCCATAAATTTGTATGTGTGAGAGATAGATAGCCCAACAACTCAAATTAGGTCTTCCCAACAAATTTTGTCATTCTCCAGCTATTTCTCTCTCTTTTTTGTATCTCTTCCTTTAAGATAGAACTTGTTGAGTGAATATTCCAACTAGGTTGAATTTCCTCTCTATATATAGTCTTTATGTTGGGTTGAATTTCCCTAATGTAGGCCGACTTCATTGGGATAGGGTCGACTTGGTGTGGAGGTGACAAATAACCTTTCTAAAAAAATAATTCTTTTTACACGATACAAAAGCCGAAGAAGGGTCTAATAAAAATGACAAGGACTCTAATGACTCGATACAAAACCAAGAAGCCTTCAATGGAGTCTTTTACCTAGAAAACATTGACCCAAGCATGAAACCCATGCTTTAATAAGTCATTTTCTTCAATAATAAAATTTATTTTGACAAGTACAATTATAAAGACTAAAACTAGTTACATTGTTCAACACTCCTTGTCTTCTAGGAAACATTAAATTGGCCAATATAATAATTTCAGAATTAATTCTAATTACCCAGATTATATGCCTAGGATTCACTAATGGATAATAATTTTCTAAATAGATTGCAACCTTTTTCCTCTTGTATCCATTTGTACTTCAACCACTAATTTCCCAGTTTTTCATAAAATAAAACATAATTAAAAATTTACAAACATCAATTTTATATCAATTATTATCAACAAAATAACTGATAATCAAATGTCTATTTGTCTTTTAATGTAACATATAAAGTAAATTTAAAATTATGCACATTTATTTACAATAAAACATTAAGTTGGTGAATATCACATTCTTCCCCACTTAAATTTGAAATCTTCCCTGTGTCTATTCAGTGCTTTTCCTGGAAATCATTTCCAAATTATTTTCAAAACATCAAAGGATAAGATTCCTTGAGAAAAAAATTAGACTCCCAGGTTGCTTCTTCTAGAGTGAAATGTTCCACTAAATCTTCAACTGCACCACATCTCTATTCTGCAATGTAGTGGTTCTGCTAAGAACATGCCAATCAATAACATGAGATAGGTCATGTCATATGTTTTCAATAATGAAACATGAAATACATTATGAATTTTAATGTTGGTTGGTAGGGCCAGTTGATAAGCAACAGGTCCAACTCTGGATAACATTTCAAAGGGTCCACAATATCTAGGAGATAACTTAGCACAATTACCAAGTTTGAGTGTACTCTTCTTAGGTTCAACCTTCAAGTATACATGATCTCCCACATTGAATTATTTCTGAGTTATTTTCAAATCTTCATAGATTTTCTGAAAATCTTGGGTCATTTTCAAATTTTGTTTGACTTTCTTGACCATTTCTTCTATTTATTTTAACATATCTGGACCTAATATCAATCTATCTTTGTTGGAAACAATGTTAATTCTGAGAGGGGGGTGAATCAGTATTAAGGCTAATTTTCATTTCTTTATGCCAATTTAATTTTCTTATTCAAACTTGGAAACCATTCATCTACTCAGTAGCAACACAATATGGCAACAATATGATATCAACATACAAGCACACACCATGAGCATCATACACATGAGGCACAATGTTTTATATGGAAACCCTTTCGGAAAAAACCATCAAATCTTTTTGTTATTATTGATGTAAAATAAGAGCACCTAATTTATTACATCAATATTTTTTGTGAGCCACCACTCACGAGAAGCACCAACTCCCTTTGATTGTTTTCTAACACCCATTAGCAGGAAGCACCAACTCCCTCCTTTTGTAGACACCTCTCTAGCTTACCAAAAGCACCATGTAAAACACCAACTTCACGGATTTTTTGCAACCACCAACTTGCAATTCCTTGGATTTATGAAAGCACCAACTTGCAGGAAGCACCAACCATCAAGATTTCTCAAGCACCCACTAGAGATGGAAGCACCAACTTCTTGTATGTAGGATCCAACCCACACTCAAAGGGGACATTTTTCCTTGTTACCTTGTCTCAGCACTTTCTGCAAATCCATCTGACTCCATAAACCAATTTTTTCAATCTACATTTGTTCTTCGGCTACCAGCCCATTCATCTATTTAACTCACTAAGGCATGCATCGAAGCACAGAGATGGCTTGTCTCAACTCAGGCAGACCCACCTATGTAGATCCCTAGGAGAAGCAACTAAGGTTACCAACTCGTGTCAGAAGCCAGGCGAAACAGTCTTGAGGTAAGATCTGACAAGTAGGAGAGGGGGTATTTCTCTTCCTTATTTTCAAAAACCCTCATGCTTAACTCCCAGATCCGGAGCTTTCCTGGTCTTCCTAACACTATTTGATTTTCACTCACTATTCAGACTCCTATGTTTGACATTTTAAATGGCTTTGGAGAGTTTTCTCTCCACTAGCCTAATCCAAGGCCCTAAAATATCCTAAAACTCGTTGGCGTGTGTAATTTGACAATTATAAAAAGTTCTAATGTATTTTAGTTAGCGCTTGTTTTTAAATGGGTTGTTCTTTAAGTCAAGGGATAAGCAGAAGTGAAACTTGTGGTGTTTTGAAGCAAAAGAAATTAATAAAAACCAAACTATATGCAAATGCACTTGTTTTGTTCTTTGATGAAAGAAATTTCTACTAGGTTCTAAGGAACTTCTAAGAAAGCAATAAATTATTCTTTTCTTTTCTTTTACTCAAACTTCACACTTACAAAAATTAACAAAACTATGGATGCCCTAAAATATGCACAATTTTATCCCAATGCAATGAGTACATGCTGATGCAAGACTTAAGACTATTCTAAATCAAAGAATGAAAGTTACTTGTTTATCAATTGTATTTTTCCACTTAAGATGTTTAAATAGAATATAAGTTGCTAATGCTCGTTTTCATCCAAACATTAAAGGCAAGTTTCAAGACAAACAAAAATGCACTTTCACTCACGAAAAGGAAACTAAATCCAAACAAGGCCAAAGAAAGCAAAAACCAAGTTTTGAAGAAGTTTTCTTCAAAAGCAAAAACAAAAATGACTTTTCAAAAGTGCTCCAACTAAGATTGAAACTTTGTGATTGAAGAATATGCAACAAAACTATTTGCATGTTTACAACACAAAACGGGTGAAAACTCAACAAAAAGTGTGTTTCAATATACTCTTAACAATAAGAAAGCAGCCCAAAAAGCTTTGTGACAGTGATCAAAATATCAAAAAAGACAACTCTCAAAACCGTCACACAACAACTTTCAAAAAGCAAAAAAAAGTCAATGGTCATAAAGATGCAGTTTTGACATGCAAACAAAAAGATCACCAAAACATGATTTGCCACAAAGATTGAGACCAATCTTTCTGTCCTAGAAGACCAGAACAACCAAGATTCCAAAAAACAAATCTTGTGTGTTTAAACAAAAAGGCATGACGCTTGCAACGAAACAAAAGAATACCAATACTCTCTACAACAAGAGAGAGTTTGAAATCATGAACTTGTTGTAGAAACAAAGATTGACACATTAAAGTAACTATTCAGGAAAGACTCAAACTAGCAGACAAATCTTCAGAAACAAAAGTATTTGAAAAATATTGAGAAGTTTAGGATATATGCGATTGTGTTGATGCACAACTGCGTGTATACGCTATTCAACCTAAGGAAACCTGCGTATATGCGGGTTCACTTAAGGAAACTTGCATATATACGCTTCTGTAAACTGGAAAAACAGTGTATATAAAATATCACAAGAAAAAACAAAAAGGGTCTGAAGAAACTAATCAAACTTACAGTTCAAGTTCCTACAGGAACAAACTACACAATCATAGCAAGAAAATAAACAATTGAGCCCTGATTGGCTTGAACAAACCCAAATTAGGAACAACAATACTATTGTCCCCAGTGGAGTCGCCAATTCTGTTTAGGGATAAATTCCCCTTGGGTCTTGGGTTGATACCCTAGCAGATCGGAGGTTATCTACAAAGAAAAACAAGCATTCGACACAACCGTGATGTTAATATAAACAAACTACATGAAGAGAGGTGCACCTGGCGGTCCTTCATTTGGAAAGATCTAACCAGGGTCCAAACCCTCTTGGAGTTCCTTTTAGTCCTTCAACCTGTAAAACAATCAATTCAAGAAAGCACAGCAGTATATTGACCAAGCGTCATAAAGAAATCATCTTCATATCATATTGAAAGGTATTTAGTTATATAATTAAAACAACCATTCATATGTGAATCATAACATTGATCTCATAAACATGAAGAAGATTTATATCAGGAACAAGGCAAGTGTTTCTTTTATTATAGATAACTAAAGTACAGAAAGGAATGATTTCACCTAAGTCTTCCTTTTGCAGGCTCCAAGCGGAACCATCCTCCGGATTCGTCCAATCTCAAGCCTGCAACAAACTCCTTCCATGACTTACTCCAAGATATCTCAAGTAGTGGAAAGACATCATAACTCAAGGAAACAAGGGTTTCTTGTAATGGGGGAAGTGCTGGAAGCACAAGGATCTTTAGACCTAGTCAAGGATAATCTCAACAGAGTGATTTTTCTCTCTACCTTCTCCTCCTTAGGCCTTCCCATTGTAGCCTTTTTATACTTCACCCAAAGTAGTTTTTTAGTTGGGAAGAACAGTTGGGCCATGGGAACTAATAGGTAATCAACATGTAAAACCCGTGATCTCTGCCCAAAATTAAGGAGATTTAATTTTTTTAAGTGTTTTAAGACATATACGCGGGTTCGGTATACACAGACCTGCGTACACACGCATTTAGCTCAGGGAAATGTCAAGTATAGGGCATAAAACATTGTTTTTTAAGTATTTGGACCAGGTCTGGAAGGAGGGGTTGCCCTAGGCCATGAGTGCAGCATCACCAAGCTTTTTGGGTTGCTTTTTGATTGCTAAGAGCATATTGAAACACACTTTATGTTGCATTTTCACCCGTTTTGTGTTGTAAACTTGCAAAGTGTTTTTTTTCCTATTCTTTAATCACAAAGTTTCAGTATTAGTTGGAGCACTTTTTAAAAGTCATTTTTGTTTTTTCTTTTGAAGAAAACTTCTTGAAAACATGGTTTTTGCTTACTTTGGCCTTGTTTGGATTTAGTTTCCTTTTTGCAAGTGAAAGTGCATTTTTGTTTGTCTTGAAACTTGCTTCTAATGTCTGGATGAAAATGAGCATTAGCAACTTATATTCCATCTAAACATCATAAGTGGCAAACTACAATTGATAAACAAGTTACTTTCATTCTTTGATTTAGAATAGTCTTAAGTCTTGCATCAGCATGTACTCATTGCATTAGGATAAATTTGTGCATCTTTTAGGGCATCCATAGTTTTATTAATTTTTGTGAGTGTGAAGCTTGAGTAAAAGAAAAGAAAAAAGGAATTTATTGCTTTCTGAGAAGTTCCTTAGGACCTAGTAGAAATTTCTTTCATCGAAGAAAAAAACAAGTGCATTTGCATATTGTTTGGTTTTTATTAATTTCTTTTGCTTCAAAACACCACAAGTTTCACTTCCACTTATCCCTTGACTTAAAGAACAACCCATTTAAAAACAAGCACTAACTAAAATACATTAGAACTTTTTATAATTGTCAAGTTAGACACACCAACAAGTTTTAGGATATTTTAGGGCCTTGGATTAGGCGAGTGGAGAGAAAACTATCCAAGGCCATTTAAACTGTCAAACATAAGAGTCTGAATAGTGAGTGAAAGTCCAATAGCATTAGGAATACTAGGAAAGATCCAGATCTGGGAGTTAAGCACGAGGGTTTTTGAAGATAAGGAAGAGAGATACCCCCTCTCCTACTTGTCGGATCTTACCTCAAGACTGTTCTGCCTGGCTTCTGACATGAGTTGGTAACCTTAGTTACTTCTCCTAGGGATCTACATAGGTGGCTATGGAGGGGAATCCCATGGCACCTGAGGTCAACGTTGTATCACTCTCAACGATACTACTGGAGGACACCCTTGCAAAGCTTGGGGGCTTGCACCGGCGTAGGCTGTTGTTAGGAGGTTAGCGTAACTTCCTCTGTTACTTCGCTAGTAGGACTGGGCCATCATTATCCCAGACTATCTTCAGAAGGCCTCTTACTTCACTTTCTTGTATTTTGGTGTCCGGTCCTCATCACCTAGAGCGGAAATAATTGAAAATTGTTTGACTGGCTAACATATTTTAGGGACTTTTTAGTGTGTGCTCTGTGCTCTTACCTAGCTTTCATTTTTTCTTGAGTCTATAATTAGATCTTAATAAAAAATTTAAAGTGGCTAACCGATCACCTAGACGATCTTGAAGACTTCGTGGTCTTTCACCACTAAGTTTAGAGCCTTCTCCTAGAAGGCGCAGAGGTAATATTGTCGATGGGTTTCATCCCATGGCAGCTGACGCATCGAGGATTGATCCTCCTCTCAGGGGAATTAGTGTTCAACATAGGCCTGGTACTTCCACAAAACTAGAGAGGAACACTCCAGTTCTTTCTCGAGTTCTCTTTCAAACGGAAGATAACATAGAGGTAGAAGAACTCCCAGAGTCATTAGCGGTTCCGAATTCTCCTCTATCGTCTAACTATCGAAACGTATTATAATATGTTGGGACTCCGACGCATATACCATCAATTCCAAGTCATATTACGCACTTACCATCGATGGCCACTACTGGAAGCATGGCTTCTACCACAAGTGCTACAACTATGCAGACTCCAACATCAGTACAAGGGGGAGGAACTATTTCCATCCCCCCTACATCTCTATTTGGGTCCTTTGTTAGCACATCTTTAGTTGGGTCTACCTCCATTCCTTCTACAAGTGGAAATTCTCAAGCCAATGCTTTTAGTTCTAGGTTCTTCCCATTTGGCACCCATTCACAGGGTATTCCATCAGTTCCATTTAGTGCCTCCACATCCATGATGGGTGGGTCAGCTTCATTTCAGAGTTTTCCTTTTGGAAGTGGTCATATACCACATTCCAACCCGATGATAGGATCTATTCCTTTTCCTTCTACAGGAAAAGGCAACAATCCCTTTCAAGGTTGGACTAACCCTGCGGTTAGTGACATGGGAACTGGGAATCCGTTTTTTGGCCAACAAGGGAATAGGCCATACTCCACAGTTACCTCATTTAAAAGTATTCCTCCCTTAGCTTCTGCTTGGAATATCTATCAGAGGTTATCCACTCCTTATAATCCTTTAGGAGGGAACTTCGCCAATTATGGAGGTTTTTCGGGCGAAATTGGTCAAAATCTGAGTTTTACTGGATCACAAAGTTCACCTTTTGGTTCAGCTAGTTCTGCTAGTTACTTCGGGTAGCCTGGTGCCTTCCAAAATTCAGGCCAATCTTTTCATAACTTTGGGAGCTCCACCCAGTCTGGGTGGAATCCCCAAGGTCCTCCCAGGCTTCCTTTTCTAGCATTTAACTTGCCAGATCTCACAAAATTACCAAACAATCTAATCAAATACAATCCGACCTGGCCTCCAGTCCCAACCAAACTCCCTTCATACATTCCTAAGTTCAAGGGGAAGGGAAGTGAAGACCCAGGTGACCATGTAACCACATTCCATTTGTGGTGCTCATCAAACTCCCTTATCGATGACTCGATTAGGTTGAGACTTTTTCAATGCACCTTGACTGGTAATGCGGCCAAGTGGTACATAGAGTTGCCAGAGGGCAGCTTTACATCTTTTTCCGATTTGGCTAAAATTTTCCTAAATCATTTCTAGTTTCTCGTCCGTTATGATGTTGGGACTGAGCTTCTGGCCAATTTTCGTCTAGACACGGCAACTCATATTTTTTATCATATTCAGGAATGGAGACGGAGAAAGAGGCTAATTAAAGCTAAAATTACCCTAGAATACTGTCTCGAATGGTTTTTGAAATCTATACAACCTAAAATCTCTAAGGATGTCTCCCTGTCCAGAGTCTACTCTGAGGAGCAAGCTATTTTTAGGGCCCAACAGTTAGAATTGATTTACTCTCAGTCTGGGATTCTACAAAAATTCTTGCCAGATGCTCCTGGGACTAAGGTTGATATAGGCAAGTCGAAGCCAGGTCCACATGTGAATGGTATCGTTGGATTTGTAGACACAAATATGGTGAACCTGTTGAGCCAATTGCAGCAATTGTCTTTACAAACTGCTACGAACAACCAGGTCACATCGTCTAACCCTTCGTCTTCTCAACCCTCTTCGATTAATGTCATCCAATCTTCCAACCCCAAAGAAAATCAAAATTCCAATGGGAAAAAGGAAGGACGAGGTAAGAAAAAGAGTCAAGAAGGGAAGACTAACGCAAGTAAACCCAAAAATAATGTTGGTGGTGGTGGAAATGGGTCTAGAAAGAAAGTCAAGTTTCCATGCAAGCTATGTAGTGTAGACCATTTAACTCATCTTTGCCCAAATATTCAAGATGCTCAACGCTTGTTAGCACAGCAAGGGACTTCTAACTCTCAAGATGTCTTAACCAACCCTTTTCCCCAAGGGCAACAACTACTTGCTGGCACAAGTTCAAATTCTGGTACCTCTGCAGGGGGCAACCAGGAATGGGAGAAATCATCAAATGTTTTCATGATAGGTTCTAATGTCCATGTGGCCACTCGATCACGTTATCACGGTGAAACTAAAACTTCCAAGGACAAAACTACTCCCAAAAATATCGACCTTCATATTGAGTGACCCCCTGTCGAGACTATACCATGGATACCAAAAGGTTCCACTAAATGCGCGACTATTAATCCTAATGCTAGGGCCACCTAGAATTACTTCATTGTCAAGGATCTAGCTTAGATTCCATGCGCCATGTCCGCTTTAGAGGTTCTCCAGTCGTGTCCAACTCAACAAAGTGCTTTGCTTTCGACGATAGGGGCAGTTGATCCAAATAACTCTTTAGTGCTCACTTTTGACAAGCTAAATGTCAAAAAGAAACTCCCTCATCATATGGCTTTTCAAATAAAGTCTACATACCGGAAAATTAACATTTTTCATACCATTATTGATGAAGGATCTTCCACGTGCGTCATGTCGATGTCATACTGGAACGCCATTGGATCGCCTTCGGCTATTCCTTCACCTACCCTCCTAACTGCATTTGATGGACATTCTCATAGGCCGCATGGGATTATCCCAGCCTTTCCCTTATGTGTTGGTGGGAAGTTCGTTAATATCGAAGTAGAATTCATTGATACTAACCTAGATTACAATATCCTCTTAGGAAGGAATTGGGTATACGAAATGGATGCCATTGTTTTGACTCTGTTTCGTGTCATTTGCTTTCCTCATGAGGGGGAAATCGTTAAGGTTGATCAATTGGATTATTCTCCAGCTAATCCTAGGGCAACTTCAAAATTGTTCCTTTAGTGGATAACCCTCGTCCACCTACTGAGAATCTAAGAGTTGGGATGTATTCTTCATTGATGGGTACCTTTGATTTTCCCTCTCCTATTGTTAGGATCAATGTCATTTCATCATCCAAGGAGTCTTCACGAGAAGATTTCTTCCAAACTCATTATTTTTTAGACCCTTGGGCCTTGCCTTCACCTACAACCACATTAGTTGAAGGAAAATTTGGTGGAATGGCATTCCCTATGTCTGCATCAGAGCTTAGATATAAGTCTATTGTTAACTCTGCGGATAACCATTCTACTCCTTTCTCTGAGGAGGAGTTAGATGGTGATGTGGCCCCGGCCTGGACTCTTTATTCTACCTCCACTATGGACTACTTAGATATGGTTTTACCATCCGAAGAAGCAATCATAGAAGTGATGATGGGTGTAGATCGACCTTGTGAAGACTTACACCATCGTTCATATTTTCTTCCTCAGTTGTAGGATGTAGAATCCAGGTTCTCCAAGTTGTTTACTAGGCATGTTTGTATGGTATCAAACCCTTTGGCTCTAACACACTTTCATGCCGAAGGTAATGTGTCGATGATTTCAAAAATGATATCTATAAACATCTCTAGGAACCCTAATGTGATTGAGAATCTCTTCATCGGAGCCGAATTTTCCCCTGGAGAAATTCAAATTTACACCAACCTTTTTAAGGAATTTCGAGATGTATTTGCTTGGTCCTATGAAGAAATGCCTAGCATTAATCCATCCATAGTTCAGCATGGGATCAAGACGTATGAAAACGCCAAACCGGTTCATCAAAGACTTCAACTGGTTAATCCTAGGAAAGTAGCAGCCATTAAAGCTAAAGTAGAGAAGTTGCTCAAGGCAGGTTTCATATACCCTGTTCCTCTTACCAATTGGGTTTCTAATCCAGTCCCTGTGGATAAAAAGCAAGGAACAATCTAAGTATGCATTGACTTTAGGGACCTAAACAAAGCTTGTCCCAAAGATAATTACCCCATGCCATTCATTAATCAAATTATTGATGAGTGTGCAAGTAATGAGATTTTCTCCTTCATGGATGGTTTTTTTGGTTATAATCAGATCTCTATCCATCCGGAAGATCAACATAAGACAGCTTTTATATGTCCCTGGAGTACCTTTACATATAGAAATATGCCTTTTGGTCTCAAAAATGCTGGAGCTACCTTCCAGCGGGGCATGTCATATGCTTTCCATGACATTAAACATATCATTGAAGCATACTTGGACGATCTAGCTGCTCGTTCTCAAAAGAGAACTGATCACCCTAGCCATCTTCGATTGGTTTTTGAGCGATGTCATTTTTACAAAATCTAGTTGAATCCCAATAAGTGAATTTTTGCAGTTACATATGGTTGGTTATTAGGGATCATTGTGTCAAGTGAAGGGATTAGGGTTGATCCCTTCAAGGTAGAGGCAATAATTTAGTTGCCTCCCCCGTCCTCAATTCGGCAACTTCAAAGTCTTCAAGGGAAGGCTAATTTCTTAAGACAGTTTATAGCGAATTATGCTGAGATCACTAAAGAGTTTATGTGTTTGCTACGAAAAGGAGTTCCATTTGTATGGGACGGCTTTGCGTAGCGGTCATTCGATGCCTTGAAAAAGGCATTATTCTCTGCCTCGCTTTTGAGTCCACCGAATTAGACTGGCACATCATTCATTCATCACAATAAAATCAAGCATCAAAAAATCGAACTGTATATATTTCATAAAATATCTCGAGTGTACATAAGTGTATCCAAAATAATATACAAAAATTGGGACTCAAATGCCCATAATCATGTCTAGTACATCTAATGCCCCGGCTCAGGATGAGCGGCTAGGTAGGCAACTATTGCTTTGGCCACACACTTAAGAGTGCGAACCCAGTCTTGTGGCATGCCTATCACATGACACTGCATATGTATAGGGAGATCCTCTACGGCCTCCATTGGTACTCAGTGAGTTAGTCTCACCAAGTGTCGTTGAACTATGTGTAGAAGTCACTCTATCTCCGTAGTCGCCTCTTCGCCACCTCGGTCGTGACATCCTTGCCATGGGAATCCATCTGGTCACACTGGCCCAATATCTGTAACATGATCATCATATTATTCATTTGAATCCTATCAAAAATATTTTTCAAAGTTTATTTTTATACTTGAAAAATTAAAAAAAAAAAAAAAAATCATAAAAATCAAAAAAACATTTACCTATATCACCCCATGTTGCGGTTGGTGGTAAAGCTAGATCTCGATCTCCTTGGAAGTCCAGCCCAACATAATGGTAGTCGTTTATGGCAATGATCTGCTGCTCCCGCCAGGAGAAGAAGTCATCGTCAAATGCAGTCTGTGGAACATCCCCACCTCCTAGGCATTTCATCAAGTCAGCCCACCTACCCATCTGTGGATCTCGTGGGGTGCTGATCGAAACTGATACTCTAGGACGGAGTGTTGGGACCCTCTCAAAGAAGAAAGATCCCAAAATGGTTCCATATCCAAAGTTTTTGGTCTACCCTTTTTTGATAAAGTAAGCTAGCTTTTTAGGTTGGAAAGAAGAGGAGTACACTAGTCAAACACAGTGGTGAGACATTCTACCACCAAGCTCACGGCTAGCCATGAGGCCTGGTGCAAGGAAGTTGATCCATTCACTCTAGCTATAGTGAATAGGATGATCCTCAGTGCTAAACTCTCCACATGCTTGATTGGAATTTGAATTCCAACCTTTTCTGGATGTCCTGGGCAATATATATGTATGTAGTCCTCGATCGAGAGACTGCCTCATGATCTACCTGTAGAATGTACCACCTCTCCCCTCCGGGAAAGGCCTGTGATGAAATAAATGTCTTCAACTTCTATCTTGAGTGGCTTCTGATCAATCATAAACAAGTCATCCTCGATTCTCCAGTAGTGAATGAGCATTTCGAGCAGGCGAGTGTTTGCTTTCATATTTGGCATTTTAAAGAACTTTAACAAACCGCATCCTCTTAATGCATCTAGGACATAAGGATCGTTCATAACCTCATCATCCACTAAGGCATGCTCTCACCTAACCTCATGTTGCTTCCACACATCTTCTTTCATGAGCCACCAATGGATTTCTCTCTTCTGCACAAGCTATCACTATTTATTCACAAATTCTCTTGCCCTTTGACATCAATGGCAAGGGGTTACAATGTTGCCTTTTCCTCCTCATGCAATCACTGGTTGTGAAGATCAAATTCTAGTTATTAAGATGTGCATTCTTATTTGTAGACATATATTCAAGGACTCATCATTATTGTTGCTTCATAAACTAGGCATATGTGATATGCTCCCCTTGAACATATACTACCTCTAATTTGAATGCCTCCAGTTTTGGATACCTTATGGCTGCTAGCTAAGTACTCTCTCCACTAATGCATCTTATGTACCAATTAAAATAAATTGATACCAATTAAACTACTCATGGTATTGTTGTTATTGCTAATACCAACTAATGATCATGCATTTCAGCTTGCACTTCACTAATGTTGTTTCTTTTGAGATTGTGCTCACTTCATTTGAGCATCTCCACTTCTCCCCTTGAGATCCTACTTCTATAATAGGGTATGTTGCTCAACTAATACCAGTTCCACCAAAACAAATGATACAAATTGGATACACTAGGGCAAAATCCAATACTTCTTTCTCAAAATGAAATACCCAAATGCACAAAAGGTTTCTCCACCTTTCATTTTCTCATGAATCTTCCTTTTTGAGGTTGAAAATTGTTGCCTACTACCCCTTATCAAAGAAACTCCCCCTGATCCAATTCTCTATGTTCTCCTGCAACTTCTTTCTTACCTCTATGTGGGGACTGATCCTTTGGACCTGACTTGACTGCGAGCTTCCTCTCATTCCACTCTTCCACTGCAGCCCATTTTCTTCTTTCCACAACATAATATATTTTTGTGTACTCTCTTTGAACTCATGTTGGCTACATTCCTCTACTTTTCAATGTTGATACATTCAAAATAAACCAATTTATTTTTGTAATCAAAAAAACAACACAACCATACCTCCATCAATCAGATGCACCTATTCTTTTAATTTCTTGCATCTAACTTATTTGACCTCCCTTGAGGCCATTCTCTTTCTTTACTGAAGAGAAACTTAGAATCTGCTCCCCCTAAGCAGATCATCCTCCTTCTTCTTCCAGATCTTCAATGGTCGATTCCTGATAGAGGATTTACTCTCCAGCTTATTATTTTCCCATTTTTGGGCTTTCTCTCGGTTGCACATGGCTAGAGGAAACTTCTCTTTCACCTCTTATTTCTTCACCCAAACTCTCTTGCTTCTCTTTCACCTTAGAGTTGGGTTTGCTACAAGAGTAGGAGAATCATTCTTTTGATTTCTTCCTCCTCTACGCATATTGCTCTTTTGACATAGAGCACTGAAGACAAGTATGTATTTCTCAACTCCATTATTTGTGCTTGTCTTCAAATTTTGAGTTGCTACATTCACATGCATACGTTGAGAAGTATGTCATTTCTTCTCATTTCTGTAGCTAGCTCCCTTATGCCTGAGATTTCCATAGTTGTAGCATTCAACATGGCTTAAAACCAGGGTAGAGTAGTTACTATTTTTTACAATTCTTTTGTCAAAACTCCTATTGCGGAAAACATGCCTTCTCCTAGCCTTTTTGTGCATTCTTGGGTTGCTACTACACAACACATCTAGTTTCCTTGCATGCCATCTATAGTCTATGGCTTTATGTCCAAAATTATTACAAGAAAAATAATACCCATAAAAAGGATTTTCATGACAGAGGCTACCTTTTCTTTGAAGGCTCTGTCCTTGAGGAGGAAAGGATCTCTATTGGCTCTTCATGTGCATTTCATGACCACTTACATTGTTTCCTTGCACTCTTTCTTACAACTGCCTAGATCTCTTCTATTACACTATCAGTTGCTACTTCTTAGCCTTCTATTGTTGCCTTTCCTTCTCTTGTTGTTTCTTTCCATGATGTTTTTCTTGTCCAACAACCTTTATTTCTTTGTTATTATTGAAATCTTCAACCACCTTTCCTTGGATAGTTGACCTTTCAACCTTCACAATCTTGGACCTTGGTTTTTCCTTGAAATCCAAACCAACATTGATGAGTGGGGATCTCTGCTTAACAAGAATATCATCCAAGGCCTTTGTGCTCCCCTCAAGATTTTCATATTGAGACAAATCTATTTTTGACTTTTCTAAGTCATGTCTCAGTGAGAATACCTCATTTTGTAGTCTCCCACCGTAAGCTTCCTTCCCACTCAGTTGATTGGTTAACTTCCCATTAATTCTACTAGCCTCTTCTTATTTATGATTTAGATTAACTAATGTTTTTCTCAAGCTCATAAATTTTGAGTTTCTCCTCATGCTTGATATTTTCCTCTAATAGGTCCTTGATCTCCTTTAGAGCAGAGATCAAATTCTTTCTAAAAAGCATCCTCTAATCTAGATCTTTTTCTTCACTATCAAAGGTCCTGGTTGAGACACCACAAAGATATAGAATCATCTCCATGTCCATGGAATCTTCCATTGGTCTAAGGGATATTCCATCTTCATCACTTTCACTGATACCCCTATTCTCTCCATGGGATATACTCTCTTTTCCTTCATAGGATCCCTCATTTTCTAATGCTACTAAAATGGGTCTATCTTCATTAAAACTACTAGTTGCATGGCTCTCTCTATCTTCAAGTGATTCACATGAACATCTAGATAATGAGTGACCTATTTCTTTAAATTTATCACAAAGAAATAGCATACCTTTTGAGCAACATGGTCTCTCTTCTGAGACTTCTTCATCATCAACAAGAGTGTTATGAAAAGAAACTTCTACATGTTCTGGTTCATTTCTAGAGTAGCAGGGATCCTCGGTCTCTTCTTGAGCCACATGGCTATCTCCACCATATAAAAATTGTAGTCTATCCAACGTTTCCTTTGTTGATTCAAAATGCCTCACTTTATCAGCATCTAGCTTAGATATCCCTTTCATGATAATCTTCTAGGCTTCTTAATTTTTCTCACTCTTATCTCCATTCAATATGGAGAGCCATATATCAACATCCAATCCCATCAAATAGGATACCATTCTAACCTTCCAGAGCTAATAATCTAATCCATTTAAAAATGGAAATCCTTCTATTGTTAGCCAAACTCGATTAGACATTGTTTCACCTTTGATCTACCTTCTAGCAATTAAGCTATTCCTAAAGGAATGTGGCTCTGATACCAATTGTTGGAAATAATGTTAATACTGAGAGGGGGGTGAATCAGTATTAACGCTAATTTTCATTTCTTTATGCCAATTTACTTTTCTTATTCAAACTTGGAAACCATTCATCTAGTCAGTAGCAACACATAATCACGGGGGCTTCACTAGGGGAGCAATACCATACCACATGGGTTCATATTAGGGGATATTTATTAAGGAAAAAATGGCATAATATAATGGGGGATATATAGGGGGTAGAGGATTTTTATATTGGCAGGTATAAAAAATGGAGCCTAAAGTTAATGAAAAAAAATAAAAGGGTATAAAAAATGTTAATGAAAAAATGGATACCTACAATATCTAGTGAAAGTAGGGGTTTTTAAATTGGGAAGGTATATTGGGTTCATATTGGTAGGGGGTTAAATAATGTGATTTTTAGAGGTATTTTCCAATATGCAGTCAAATTAAGGGTATTGTTTAATATGCCACGAACACACACGATATGTCAGAGGTTCATTGAGTGAATGTCACATGCACATAATATGGCAGTAATATGAAATCAACATACACGCACACACCATGAGCATCATATGCCTGAGACACAAGGTTTTACATGGAAACCCTTTCAAGTAAAAACAACCAATTCTTGTTATTGTTATTGATGTAAAATAAGAGCACCTACTTTATTACATCAATCTGTTTTGTGATCCACCACTCATAGGAAGCACCAACACCCTTTGATTTTTTTCTAGCACCCACTAGCAAGAAGCACTGAATCCCTCCTTTTGTAGACACCTATCCAACTTACCAGAAGCACCATGTGAAGAAATTACTTCATGGATTTGTTGCAAGCACCAACTTGCATCTCCTTGGATTTATGAAAGCACCAACTTGCAAGAAGCACCAATCCCCAAGCCTTCTCAAGCACCCACTAGAGACAGAAGCACCAACTTCCTGTATGTGGTTGTAATTTGGTAGCCACTCTAGCTGATATCAACTCTATTCTTCACAACGTTTGGCCCACTCTACTCATTTTGCAATAGCACGTTGATATGCTCAGTGAAAGTCACTCATCACAACTCCTTGCAACAATCTAATGCTCTCAGCCCTCTACATGATCTGCAACAACTAGTTGTTTCACTCACAACACTCACCAACGCAACCAAGTCACACAGTCCTCTCTGCAATCTTCTCTTGAACTGCATATAGTTAGCTCTCATCCTATTTTATTCATCAGAACCTCTCAGCCTTACATGTTATAGCATTGGCTTACTCGACCTTCTTCACATAGTACAGACACCTTCAACCTTTCTCACAACAATGCATCTTCTCTCGGGGTCTCTTACCTCTGCATAGGCACTCTCAACCTTTCTCTGTAGAATATACTCACTTAGCCACACACACAACAATGTGCCCACATACACAAAGATTTTTTATTAGCTCTCTAGCAACGATATTGCTTTTCACCCACATTGCTCAACTGAGATTCTATGTTTTGTTCCTTTGCTACACTCAAATGTGTACTGCCACTATTGTCATGTATCCATACTACCTGAGTGTACTACAACATGGATTTTCCATTCTGTTGTTGCGTATGAATTGGTCTCTGCCACTGCATTAAATATGAGAATTGGAACTTGACTATTTCTTCATACTAAGAATTAATTCTCAATCCACCTGCACACTCTAACCAAGCACTATCCTTTCTATGAACAATTCTACTATCATTGAGGCTCGCTATGTAGGATGGATTCTTTATGGACTGTTTTCCTTGTTACCTTGTCTTAGCACTTTCTGCAGATCTGTCTGACTCCATAAACCAACTCCATCAATTTGCATTTGTTCTTCGGCTTCCAACCCATTGATCTCTTTAACTCACTAAGGCATGCATCGAAGCACAAAGATGGCTTTTCTCACCTCAAGGAAAACCCAACACTCTAATCGTGGTCTTTTTTGCCTTGACCCAATGATCTTTGACAGTTTCCATTAATCCTGAGACCAAGTCCTCTACATGATCATAGTCCTTGTTGTCGACTCATCCACCTTCCATATACCTTTGTACTATCATATCAAAGCCACAACATATTGTAACTCATATAAGAGGGATGTTGAAATATCACGTAGTTCTGATATCCTTGGCCCCTTGGTGCTTAGCTCCGAGAGAATTTACTGACTCATATGACTGGGCCTATGACCATCGAATTAATGCTATATTGAAGCCCACTTTGTATCATAAATTCTTCAAATTTTCGATTGTGCCTTAGCTCCTTCTGCTTAGCCCTCACCACATTACTCATCATAGGACCACTGCATGTAACCGCCAATGTAGCACATAGGTACCAAGCCTTCAAACTCCTGTCGGGAGATAATCTTCCTTTGCTTCTTCTTTGCACCATTGGTTCTTTTGGATTCACATGACCAAGTGCCAACCCAATATCGGAAGCCCCTTACATCGGAAATTTTCCATAACCATTTGTTCTAGAGTTCTGAGGGCTTCATCCTCCGATATGACAACCTCCGATATGTCAAACTTCGATATGATGTCACCACTCCATGTGGAATCTTTATAGAGTTGACACGTGTCACCTAGATCTTGCACATTAGGGCACCCAATATCATTGAATCAGCCTACCACATGTCCTGTCGTACTACTACGTCATGCTAATGTCAGATGAAATTGTAGCTTATCAAATCCAATCTCATGTTGCGATGTGTCCCACTAGAGGAGAGAGAAGAGGGCCCATCAACCTTTGGTTTTGCAATAGAGTCATTCGTTGATTTTCTTCAACATTCCTTGGCTCTTTTTAGTACTGTCATCACTATCGAATATCATAACATCTAAAGGTTCCTCTCTTAAGAAGTTCTAATATTCCGATACCTTATCTTCCCTACTCTAAGGTCCCGATATTCTCTGATCTCCGTTATTCTAATATGACCTATCACGAGGTCCCAATATGTTGATCTTCTTATGATATCTTGATATCTGATATGTTGCCTGCTCTGACATCCGATATTCTCTGACATACAATGTTCCGATGCACTGATATGCTGAGCTTCAACATTCTAATTCCGATGTTCTGGTATCCATATCTCCAATATTCCAATGTGCCAATACATTGACCTCTGATATAACTTGCTCCAGAGTTCCTATATCGGGTCTCAATGTAATCAGACCTCTAATATACTGATGCGTCTATATTCTCACCTCCGATATTCCAATGCACCGAACTAATAACCTCCGACATTTCGATCCTTCATCCTCCTTGTTAGTGTCAGTCTTTGTAGCCTTCCTCCAGTGATCAAACATGCTCTTACAAAGTGATTTTAAGGTGTCAAGGTCAAATTTTGTCATTTCAGTGAGTCTTCAAGTAAAATTTGGTCACTAGGTATTAGGTCTAGAGTTTGCTTTTACTCCTTTCAAAGTTGTCCAAATGTCAGTCCATGTCACCATTCAGATGAGTGTACCATCATTCAGAGGATTTTCATCATCATGTCATGTTCCAATGGGTCATTTTAGACCTTGTTCATGCTTCAGTTGCACCTAGGTAAGGTTCATTTCCCTCCCTTAGGGTTTTGAGGGTAATTTGTCTTGGATGATCAAATCATCAGGAAAACTTGTATCCTGATGTTCATAAACCTTCCCCTATCCTTAGTGTACCTTATTAAACACTTCCCATCATTGATATCCCTCAAATTCCTCATTTTCGCACAAACCCTAGTTTCTTGCTACAACTTGATAATTTTTTAGGCTAGACCTGTGTTTTGCCCTTTTGGACCTCTTACCCTCACTCAATCTTTAAAATTCCACTTTTCCCTACTTCCTAACATCCCTCCCTACTTCCAAAAATTTTCTCAAGAATTTAGAAGCCCCTTATCCCCTTCCTTTCACTTCATTTCGATAAATCCCCTATTCCACACATCAGGATAGGTTTTACTCTAATGATGTTTCCGAGAAAGAAAAGATGAATTTGGGAAAACTGAGAGAGGTTTTTGTCAATAATAGGCCAAGGAATAAAATAATCCTTCACCTTTTACACAGGTATCATGCTTTTAGAGAAATGTCAAAAATAAAGTTGCCTCAGGAGAATTGATGCACCTCTGAAGTGACCTTAGGAAAATCCAGATTTCTCCTAGCTTGGTTGGCCTAATGACTTTTTTGATGTGTCACATGATAACTAGACACAAATGTATTTCTAATGAACTATCATGAGCTCAATTTTGAGTTGAGGAAGACCTTCAAAAGTGGACTGCAACAGCACTCTACCTTTAGGCAGCCTCGTTTTACACATTTTGACCAGTCTTGGGAGATTTGACTTTTGATAGGGAAAATGAACTCCAAACTGAAAAATTCAAGTTTGTTTGGAAATTAGACTCAATAATATTTCTAACAAGATATCCCACGCCAAATTTGGACACCAATGAGGCCTCCAAAATTATCCTACAAAACGGTGCTACGCATAGGGAAATCAACACGACACAAAGGATGAAATTTGCTCATTTTGGCCAAAAAACTCTGTTTTTCACCTAGTTTCTTCACAGTTTGACTTTTACCTTTCTAATAGTCGAACTTATGATGTAATTTAATATGAATTGATGGATTTTGATGTAATTATGCTAAATTTTCACTCATAGAGGTAGATTCATCATGAAAAAGTAACTTGCACCTGAATGAATCAGTTTCCTAGGTTTTAGAGGCATGTTGTTCTGCTACCTACTTTTCAGTTCTTAGTTTAGATATTGTTGAAACAGATCATAAACTCATGAAATCGACCCCTAAAGCCTAGCATGAGTTTTTTTATGACTATATCTAGTAGTTATTCAGTCATTTGTAAAGGTTGGACTCTTGTGAATGCTTTGAGCATTATTGTACACTCATTTCAGTAGTTTGGCAAAGGAATAGACCAGGGTTTGCAACATTTTATGGGATTCTTGTGGCAACTTGATTTGGTATTGTGTTTCCTTCTGTAATTTCAAGTTTACATGTGTTTTATGTATTCCATTATCTCTCTTTTTTTATCTCAACTAAATGAAACAAGGATAAAGGTAGAATTCATTGAATTGCAGTGCTCTACCTAGGGTTTTGTTTAGTTATTTATGTTTTCAGCTATTTGAAGAGGATCCCTGAGACTTTCATGCCCTCTCCAACTCCTCACTAGTCTAAAATTTCTCCATCTCACTCATCTTGAAGTGCTAAACCATTTGACTACCTCGCCCCATAGAGATCTCTGCAAGACTGTGTCCATTCCCTGGACCCAAATCTACCTTTCACATTTGAGCCAGCAAAACCAAAATTAAATTTATTCAAACTCCTCAACTCACATACCTAGCCTAAAATCAGTCTTCACATCAGTCATCTCAAGTTTTATTGGCCATATTTTTCTGAGATTGACAAGGAGAGAGCCCTCTCCCGACCTGGCAGGGATAGCTACCAGGTTAAGCGTGGTTTGATGTTACCCTAGATTCTGCCTTTCTCATCCTGAGGTAGATTTAGGCCCTAACACTCCTCAAGGCATCAAGTCCCTTGACTTCGACATACCATATCTTTTGATCCAGGAGTCCATTTTTTTTTTACTTCCGCATATCGTTGGAAAGCTTATTCATAACACTCTCTAATGGAGAGAGTCTGACGTAGGCTTTGAAACCATATGTTTTATTTAGGATGGCTGAAAAAATCTCTGCTACTCTTTTCTCCTTGACTCTTTCTTATGTGTGGAATCCTGAGCTCCCAACCACCATAGTCATCATTTTATGGCTTCTCTAGTAAGCCTGCCACTTTGATGATTCTCTACATGAAACCTACAACTACCATGGGATTCCATCCTGACCAACACAGTAGTCATCATTTTATGGCTTTTCCAATAAGCCTGATACTGTGATGATTCTCTATAGAGCACTGCAGTTACCGTGGGATTTTTCTTGGGCCATCACTACCAACATATTCTACAACAAGTATCCATGATATTCTAGTTGACATCAATGCCAATACTCCTGCCAATAGTTAAGCAATGCCAACTTCCCAACACATCTCCCCAACATGATTGTTGACATCAATGCCAACACACTTGCAGATATTTTCACTATGCCACGGACCATCTAGGCAATTCCAATTGTCCAACAGTCTTCAAGGTGATCCCAACTTAATGGTACTTTGCATCTCCTTCTGTATGTAAATTCAAAAGGAATCATCTTAAAGAGGTTTTATAGACATTGTTGTAAGAAAATTCAGATAAATGAAAATAGTCTTCCCATTTAGTGTGTTTGTCTTTCACATACATCCTTTACATGTCCTCCAATATCTAATTGGTCCGTTTTGTTCGACCATAAATTTGAGGATTATAAGAGGTGCTAAAATTTAACTTGGTTCCCATGTCTTCAAATAGCCCTTTCCAAAATTTAGAAGTGAACTTTGCATCTCTATTTGATATCACAACCTTAGGCACCCCATAAAACTTGAATATTTCCCTCATAAAAATTTATGTAATGTTTATATCCTTAAAATTATATTTGACTAGAGTGAAATGTGTTTTTTTGCCAAGTTTATCAACGACAACCGAAATAGAATCATGTTGGTTCCTTGTTTTTGGAAACCCACTACTGAAATCCATTGAAATGGTCTCCCATTTCCATTCTGGAATGGGTAGTGGTTCGAACAATCTGGCACAATGTTGATGAGATGCCTTAACTTGTTGGCATTCAAGACATTTTTCCACATATTTAGTTGTTTCATTTTTTATTTTTTGCCAATAAAATTATTTCTTAACACAATGATCATCATTTTATAGCCAATATGACTAATTGTTGGTCTTTTATGTAGCCAATCTAAGACAAACTTCTTCATATTTATATCATTAGGTATATATTTTTTTCCTTTAAACAACAAAAATTCTTGGTTATTAACTAAAAATTCGCATTCCTCTTCATCCATTTTATCGGTTTTTTGTACCTTCTCTTGAATTTTCAAATATTCTAAATCAGATTTTCCAATTGTTTTGACTCTTTCTATCAAATATGTTGACCAACTAATTGTTGTTGTAGTGCATATCTGATTAAGTTTTTTTCTTAAAGCATCAGATTTTTTTTTCCTTCCCTTTGATGTGAGTGATATCAAAATCATATTCACTAATAAATATTAACCATCTTTCTTGTCTAGCATTTAAATTAGATTGATCAAATAGGTATTTTATATTCACATTATCTATCCCTAGCTATAATTTTCTCCCTATTAAGTAGTGTCTCCACATTTTGAATGCATGAATTATCGTTGCTAAGTTCAGATCATGTGTAGCATAATTTTTCTCATGTTCCTTCAGTTTTCTGAATTCATAGAAAATGACATGGCCATCCTACATTAAAACTTGTTGGGTGTGGAGCCTGATTATCTTCTTTATTTAGAGGTGTCACCTTATTGGACCCCAGTTCGTAATGTGGTGGCAACAACACCCGTAAAAATGTACACTGCAAGGGGGGTCTAGTGGGGGATCGGAAGCTCAAAAATAGATATAAAATTTCCTTGTAAAATGTTTTAATTTCATAGTCAATCTGGGTCGTTCATTAGGCGGAGATTTGATGGTAGAAATTATGTTTAATTTAGGGTTTTTTTTCCCTAGAAGGCAACCCCTCGCTATATAAGAGGGAATTGTATTGCATCTATGTAAATCTATATTCTGAGTGAGAAAAAGAGAGGAGATTGTGTGAGAGCGAAGAGGGAATTACAACAGATCTTCTGTAGGTTGTATCTCTTTAGTTTATTGGATAATATAAAAGGAAGGACTGGTTGTTTCTCCATGGAAGTAGCCCAAATTGGGTGAACCATGTATATCTATGTCTCTCTTGTTTTATGTGTTTTCTGTGTTTATATTTCTTCAATATATTTTATGTGTTCCATTTCTCTATAATATATAATTTTCTTACAACTTGTATCAAAGCTGAAGGTCTATTTGGCAGATAAACTCGTAGGAGAGAAGGGTTCCTGGTTCGAGTGGGAGCAATGGCAGAAGATGGTAGGTTTAGGGTCAAAAACTTTAATGGTGAAAACTACCAATTGTGAAAAATGCAGATGGAATATTATTTGTACCAAAAAGATCTGTACCTACCATTGAGCGGAAAGACAAAGAAGCCAACGAGTATGACAGACACAGAATGGTATATTCTCAACAGAAAGGCACTTGGAACAATACGGTTGTGCCTAGCGGCGTCGGTAGCCTTTAATATTTCAAAGGAAACGACAACAAAGGGTTTAATAAAGGCATTGGCCAAACTATATGAAAATCCCTCGGCCTCAAATAAGGTATTTCTTATGAAGCATTTATTTAATATGAATATTTTAGATGGTGGATATGTTGCTCATCATTTAAATGAATTTAATACAGTTACCAGTCAGTTAAGTTCTGTAGGGGTAACTTTTGATGATGAAGTTATGGCTCTTTTATTTCTATGCTCATTACTAGAAAGTTGGAATGGTTTAGTTATGGACATTAGTAACTCTATCTATGGATCTAATACTTTAAATTTTGATGATGTTGTTGGTCCAATCCTTAGCGAGGAAGTGTGACAGAAAAGCTCTGGTGAGACATTAGGTAATGCTTTGACTACAGAGACTAGGGGAAGAAAAATGGAAAGAGGAAAGAGCCCAGGATATTGCAATAAGTCAAGAAAGGCAGATCCAAGTCCAGATCGGGGATAGTGTGCTGGAAATGCAGGAAGAAAGGACACTGGAAGAAAGACTACAAGTCTTGAAAGGGAAAAGAAGGAGATGTGCAACAAGAAAACAATCATGAAGCAAATGTGATAGGTGATGTGTTGCAATATGCTTTGATTATTTCATTAGAAAATATTATTGATGCGTGGGTGGTAGATTCAGGGGACTCATTCCATGCCACACCTGATAGGAAACATTTTCATGATTATGTACAAGGAGATTTTGGAAAGTTTCAATTGGGTGATGATAAACCCTGTAAAATCACTGGAATGGATACAGTTTTCATAAAACATCAGAATTGAAATAAATGGCTATTGAAGGAGGTAAGGCATGTTCCAAATCTAAAGAAAAACCTAATTTCAACAGGGCAGTTGGGAGGTGAAGGTTGTGTAACAAATTTTACAGATAAAACCTGGAAGGTCACTAAAGGAGCCCTAGTAATAGCAAAAGGACAAAAGGTTGGTACATTGTATTTATGCAATGGTATTTCAAATTATGTTAATGCTTTAACCTCTACAGGAGAAGATATGGCATTATGGCATCATAGGCTTGGGCACATGACTGAGAAGGAGATGCAGATTCTTCATTCAAGAAATTTGTTGCCAGGTATGAAGCATGTTGATTTATAATTTTTTGAGAATTGTGTTTATGGAAAATAGAAGAGAGTCAAATTCCTCAGAGTTGGGAAAGAAAAAAAGAGCGAAAAAAATAGGGCTTGTGCATATGGATGTATCGGGGACCTTCTTAGGTATCATCTCTTAGTGGCTCTCATTATTACGTTACTTTTATTGATGATGCAACCAAAAAACCTTGATTTATTGTATTCGAAATAAATCTAATGTATTTGATGCTTTCAAGAAATGGAAAGCTTTGGTTGAAAATGAGACAAGAAAAAGGTTGAAGTGTCTTAGATGAGACAATGGAGGTGAATATTAAAGAAAAAAGTTTGATAGGTATTATTCAAAGAATGGAATTTGCAGAGAGAAGACAGTTCCAAGAACACCACTAGAAAATGGTGTGTCAAAAATGATGAATAGGACAATCACGAAGTGTGTAAGGTGCATGAGATTGCATGCAGGATTGCCTTTAAAATTTTTGGAAGGTGCTGTAAATATTGTTGTTTATCTAATAAACAAAGAGCCTTCAAGTTTGTTGGATGATGGTATTCCAAAGGAGGCATGGACAGGTAAAAAGATAAACTACTCATTTTTAAAGACTTTTGGTTGTGAAGCCTTCGTCCACATTAATAAAGAAAATAGAACAAATCTTGAGGTAAAATCAAGAAATGTACCTTTATTGAATATGGTGTTAATGATTTTGGTTATCGCTTTTATGATTATGAAAAACATAAAATCATTAGGAGCATAGATTTCATATTTAATGAAAAAGTTTTGTATAAGGATCAGATGCGGGAAAAGAAACAGGAAAAAGAAAACAGAGAATACATAGTTCTTGATGACATCACAAAAAAGTGAAGGTGCTTGAAAATCATAATGATCAACATCCAGAACAACAATGACAACCACAACAGCAACAAGCACCTCAAACACCTGAAAGTGGTGTTAAAAGATTTACCAAGATAAGTAGACCCCCTGAACGATACTCTCCTTCATTATATTATGTATTTTTGATTGATTCTAGTGAACCAAAATGTTATGAAGAAGCAGTGCGGTAGAAACCAGGAAGAAGTGGGAGAATGCAATAAAAGAAGAGATGGACTCCTTAGCACATAATCGGACTTGGAACTTAGTCAGGTTGCCTATAGGTAAAACATCATTGCAGAATAAATGGGTTTACAGGTTGAAACAAGAAGATGGAAGTAGAAAAAGGTATATTGATAGACTTGTGGTAAAAGGGTTTGCACAGAAAAAGGGTATAGACATTGATGAGATATTTTCTTCTGTTGTTAAAATGACTTCAATCATAACTATTTTAATTCTAGTAGAATCTGAAGATTTGCATCTTGAGCAGTTAGATGTAAAGAAAACTTTTCTCCATGGGGATTTGGAGGAAGAGATATATATGCAGTAGCCACAAGGATATGAGGTAAAAGGGAAGGAGAAACTAGTGTGCAGGTTGAAGAAGAGCTTGTATGGCTTAAAAAAGACTCCAAGGTAGTGGTATCTAAAATTTGACAGGTTTTTGTCTAAACAAGGTTATACTAGATGTCACTATGATCATTGTGTTTATCTCATAAGCCAAAATGATGGAAAATATATGATATTGTTATTATATGTAGATGGCATGCTTGTTGCAGGTTCTAACATGCAGGAAATAAATGTGCTCAAAAGAAAATTGGCAAAGTCATTTGAAATGAAGGATTTGGGTGTTGCAAAACAAATCCTTGGTATGAGAATAACTAGAGACAAGAAGAATCGAAAATTAACATTGTCTCAGAGTGAGTACATAGAAAAGGTGTTGAAAAGATTTAATATGCAGAATGAAAAACTAGTTAGTATACCTTTGGCTAGCCATTTCAAACTAAGTAAGGAAATGTGTCCCAAGACTTAGGAAGAAATGGATTATATTTCTAAAGTTCCATATGCATCAGTAGTTAGAAGCTTAATGTATGCAATGGTCTGCACAAGGCCTGATATTGCACATGCACTAGGAGTTGTAAGCAGGTACATGAACAATCCAGGAAAAGAACATTAGATGGCGGTGAAGTGGATTCTCAGGTATTTGAGAGGTACCACAAATTAAGAAATATGCTTTGGTGGTTCAAAAGTTGCTCTACAGGGATATGTTGATGCAGATATGGTGGGTGATAGAGATAATAGGAGGAGCACAACAGGGTATGTGCTTACTATAGGTGGAACAACAGTTAGTTGGGTTTCAACACTGCAAAGTGTTGTTGTACTCTCAACAACAGAAGCAAAGTATGTTGCTACTACAAAGGCTAGTAAAGAAATGATATGATTACCAAGGATTCTAGATGAATTGGGTAAGAAGCAGGAGTTGGGTAGGTTATACAGTGACAACCAGAGTGTCATACATCTTGCAAAGAACTCTGCATTTCATTCCAAGACTAAATATATACAGCTCAAGTACCATTTCATATGGTCAGCATTGGAAGATGGACAGTTGAAGTTGGAAAAGATACACACTAGCCAAAATCCTACAGATATGTTAACAAAAGTTGTAACTAGGAAGAAACTGAGATTCTGCTCAGTTTCAATTGGCCTTCAAGTATGATGAAGAAGATGAGAAACAACCAAGTCCAAAGTGGATTCATTGTCCAGCAAATGAAGCAGCGGTGGAGTTGCTATAATCAGTCTCCAATTGGGAGATTGTTGGGTTTGGAGCTTGGTTATCTTCTTTATTTAGAGGTATCACCGCATTGTACCCTAGCTCGTAATGTGGCAGCAAGGCAGCCCGTAAAAATATACACTACAAGGGGGGTCCATGGGGGGGCGGCTATAATCTCTGGGAGACCCCCTAGTAGGGGATTGGGGGTAGTGCCCCCGAAGCTCAAAAATAGATGTAAAATTTCCTTGTAAAATGTTGTAATTTCATAGTCAATCTCGACCGTTCATTAGGTGAAGATCTAATGGTAAAAGTTATGTTTAATTTAGGGTTTTTTTCCCTAGAAGGAAACCCCTTACTATATAAGATGGAATTGTATTGCGTCTATGTAGATTTGTATTCTGAGTGAGAAAGAGAGAGGAGATTGTGTGAGAGCGAAGAGGGAATTAAAGTGGATTTGTTGTAGGTTGTATCTTTTTATTTTGCTGGATAATATAAAAGGAAGGACTGGTTGTTTCTCCGTGGACGTAGCCCAAATTGGGTGAACCACGTATATTTGTGTCTCTCTTGTTTTATGTGTTTTCTATGTTTATATTTCCAACATATTTTATGTGTTCCATTGCTCTGTAATATATAATTTTCTAACAAAACTCTTCCTAGGCATTCTTTACTTGCATATGTACAAACCACAAATTCCTTATTGGGATAATCTAGTTTTGGAATTGGAGTTGTAGTTAAAAGTTATTTTAGTTTGTCAAAACTAGCTTACCAATTTTGACTCCATTCAAATCATATTCCTTTATTTTGTATATTAGTGATTGGATAAGCAAGCTTAGAGAATCCCTATATGAATCTCCTATATTAACCTATGATACCCATAAAGGACCTAACTTCTTCCACACTCTTGGGTGTTGACCATTCCATGATTTCTTTTATCTTCTTGGGATCGAACCCAATTCCTTCTTCTAATATTACATGTCCTAGATAATGAAGTTGTTGCTGGTAAAATGAACATTTATTGTATTTAGCATATAGTTCATTGTCTCTTTAAGTTTGGAGGACCATATTCAGATGTTGGCCACGCTCTTCCTTACTCTTTGAGCATACCATAATATTGTCTATAAAGAAAATCACAAATTTACCTAGGGATGGCCTTAGTACATTGTTCAAGAGGCACATGAATGTAGCAAGGGCATTAGTCAACCCAAAAGGAAACATTGCAAACTCATAGTGCCCATAGCATGTGTGCAAATTTTTCTTGTGTATATCTTCATCCTTGATCCTTATTTGATGATATCCTAACCTTATATCAATTTTAGAGAATATAGAAGCTACTTGGAAAAGGGTATTTATTTTTTATAGTCATTTTATTTGGTTGTCTATAATTTATGCACAATATCAATGTTCCATCTTTACTTTTCACAAATAATATGGGTGCTCCCCATGGAGATACATTTTCTCTTATGTACTTTTTGTCTAATAATTCATGTAATTGAATTTTCAACTGCATTAATTCAGGAACACTCATTTTGTATGGGGCCTTGGAAATTGGAAGAACACTAGGTATAAGACTGATGGTAAAGTTAATGTATCTTCTTGGAGGCAATCTTCGTATTTATTCTATAAATACATTGTTAAATTGTTTTAGTACAAGATATTCCTCTAATGATGGTTGTTGTTTATTTACAGACAAATCTTGTACTTGGATAGTGAAAAGTTGGCAACATTTCCTAGCATATTTCTTCATGCGTACAACAAACATTTGTCTAACAAAAATTTCCACTGGAATTCCTTGAACTATACAAACAATTCCTTCATCATTTACACATGTAAAGGACTTTTATAAGCAGTTTAATATCACTTTATGTGCTTCTAACCAGCCCATTCCTATAAGGATATCATAAGATCCTAATGGTAGAATATTCAGAGTGAGGATAGTTTACATTCCATTTAGATCTATGATGTAGTTTTTACTAATTTTAGTTTCTTTTCTTTGTTGTTCTTATGGCCCACTGTACTAGTCAAGGCTTATTTTGTTTTTCATTTCTAAGCTTACACTTCTCAACTACATTAGGGGAGACATAACTTAAGGTAGATTTTGGATCTATAAGTACATATATTTTTTTATCAAAGATATTACCTTGGACTTCAACCAAAGTTGATTGATGATATGGTTGCCTCTCATCCAATGCAATGCTAATTTTAGGTATATTACAAGCTACATCATTGACTATTGACGCCTCCTGAATCTGATTTAACATTGTCTTCTTATTTAATGGGTTTTGTGGGAAGACTCTTCATAGATGATTTTCACCACTTCCCCAACATTTAATAGGTGGTTTTATAGACTCACAAAAAAATTTTCTTCCTATAACAAATCCCCCCTTTTGACCAATATTTTTCTATTGATTGAAATTTTTGTTGTAGTTTCCTTCTTGTACACTTTTAGTAAAAGTGGGTTTTTAAACCCCTTTATTTTGTTGTTGAATTTTTCAATTTTCTTTCACAGCCATCCTCTATAATTTCCCCTTTTTCTTACTCTAGTTAAAGCACAATTTTATTTTTCTAATGGTTTCATCCATTGCTTTTGGTAGACAACTGAAAAATCTTTGGATTTTTTCTTTATCTTCTTTCAAGTATGGAACATTTCTCAACAAACTCATGAATTTGATAACAAATTCATCCATAGTAAGTTGTCCCAATTTTAGCGCATGGAACTCTCTAACTTTCTCATCAAAATATATCTCAATTAAATACTTATTTTTGAATTCTTTTCTGAACAATTTCCAAGTTAAATTCTTGCTTCTAATTATTTTAACTTCTTTGTTTTCTTCCCACCATAAGGTTGTCTTACCAGTCGAATAATAGGTGGTCACCCTTTCCGTAAGGTTATTAGGATAATTGTACACTTCAAATTATTTGGACATATTGAGAAGCTATCATTAGAGAAATTTTGAGGTCTAAAACGAGCCTCCTAAGGAATATTATAAAATAATAATGGAAATAATAAAATAAGATTAGATTACCTCATCAAGTTTTGGAGGGAAAATGAAGAAAAAACTACTTTTTCAACTAATCTCCCCACGATTTTACTCAAATTTCAAGCGGGAGCACTCATTGGATGCAGAATTTAATTTTGCATCCGAGTCCCATGTTGCATACTTTCGATAGACCCTAATACATGAAAAATGTGAAATGCATGAACATTTAACATGGGTACACCTTAGATGCAAAATTAATTTTTGCATCTGGACTGCTCTCACTCGAAATTTGAGTAAAATCATAGGGAGATAAATTGAAACTACGAGTTCAAAAAGTATTTTTTTAATTTATTTATTTTTATCTTTTTACCATTTTAATCTAATAATAACCAATCACCCCCCATAGTTGACATCATCATATTGAATCTTCTTGGTTCCTATAAAGTTTATTTTTGTTGTACATTTTTGTTTTGAGGCCCATTTTTTACCTCAAAATTTCTCTAATGACCTCTGCTTCTTCTTCATATTCACCATCGAAATTGGGAGGTTTAATTTTCTTAAACTCTCCCTTTAACTGAGAGGACGACTTCCTTTTTCTAGGTAGAGAAGTTTTTCTATTTGATTTAGGTGTGTCTTGATCACTAGATTCATTTGTTTGGTTGTCACTAGAAGTTGTTGAATTGCTTCTGCTTGTGGTACTAATAGATTTACTTCTAGCCATTTTTCTATGAGTCTTTTTATTGACTCTTTCATCCTCCAACTTATTTAACAGGTGTCCATTGATTTCTTCTTTCTCTTCTCTAGATTTGACTAACCTTTCCTGATTAGTCTTCATATCATCTAGATTTGTTTTCAGATTCTTTATTACTTGCAACAACTTAGAATATTGTCCTTCTACATTACTAGTCCTACCCCCAACCATTCCTAATTCACTATCATATTCTGCATCACGTTCTGGTGATCCTACAAAAGTTTTTATGTTAAAATCCTCTGTCATCTTTGCTTTTACTTATCTTCGTGCAATTTGTTCATAGACAAAATAAACAACTTATTTTTTTGTTTTGAACCCAAAAGAGTCTCAATACTGTAACTACAACTCTAATACCACTTGTAATGACCCTCAACTATACAATTTTTTTTATACATATTATATGAATTAAATTCATAATTTTATTAGAACTGGTTAAAGTTATTAAGATTTTTACTTCTTAACCGTAAAACTCTATTTACATGACAATTCTACTTTTCAAAGTTTTATTTATTGAGATCGTACTATACCAATGTATATGATATCATTCTATTGAATAAATGTTTATGCTTTATATCCCACATATTACATCTTATATGAATGTATGACTCCACTATATCTTAGAGTCTCCACCATGCCTATTTTGAAGCATCACACTTCTATATATATAGATATATAGATATATATTGTGATATAATTCTCCAACTTGGAATATTTCTGGATTGCTATACATTATATCAAAAGGAGTGTACCTCAGTCCAATCAGTCCAATCACCTTTTTGTGTATGTTTAACATCGATATTAGTGTTATATGTGACATTGGGTTTTTACACAGTTGTTTTACAAATCTTAAACATCATTCCAAATTGCAATTTACTATATTAAAGTTCTTACGATTATTCATTATTTTGTTTGGTTTTTTCTATATACATATATATAAATGTGGGAATTTTACTGGTTACCACATGTGGTATCGATATGTAATCATTATTCTTCAGGCCTATTATTTATGGATATTCTGATATTAACTCCTCTTCTAGAAATTTTCATGCTTGCCCGGGAATCCCTTCCTTTTTGCCATGTATATAATTTATTTGGATTGGTCTACAGTTCATATTGTTTGTTATTTGATCGACAGTCCCTGAGTGTTTACGGTTTCAACCAAGATTTAATGACCTATCTCCACTTGGTAATGCTATTTTCCATTCTCATTTTCTTCTTTGTAACTGCCATTCTCTGTGGATAGGTTTCCGAATTTTTTCAATGGTAATTCTCCCCTTTTGTTGCATTAGGTCACATATGTAAATAGGATAATATCCCCAGCCTCATTGCCTCCATCTGTCACACGATGGCCATTGACTCCAAAATTTTTCCAATGGAGTTCTTTCTCTTATGGTAAGTGTCAATACCCTAAAGAAAGTAACATTAACTTTTACTTTAATCGCAAGATTTCAAAATTTTCCTTAAGTTATAGTAGAGAATTATATATATTAGCATCATACACTTTTTATGTTTCTCGCAGGGGTTTTTAGAAGTTTAATTACGTTTTGAAGCCATGTACCTTTAGTTTCACTTAGTTTCTCTAAGAGGAACTCTAAACAAACTATGAGTTCCAGTCTGAGGTCCCATCCAAGTAACTATTAATTGAATGTTTCAATTTTAACAAAGGTTAATTTTTTGAATTCATAGTTTCTTTAGCTTTATTCTTGTTTTGTTTCAGGTTTTTCGTAGGGATCATACCAAAACCCTTATTCTTATTTCTAATGGAAATATAATATACATGGTTCGAAAGGGTATGGTTGAAATGTTGGCTTTTATGCAAAACAAGAAGGAATTGCTCGCTGAAAATGGTAATAATTTGTATTCTATGTTTCTATTCTCATTTCTCTTTACAGATATAAAATTCCTTTTCCATTATTTATTCTTTCCTCTAAATTTTTTATTGTGTTTCTAGTCTTTGAATGAAAGGAGGGTTTATATTCCTTCAGTATCTATTGTCATAGGATTTATTACGATCTCAAAAGTTAGCTCATTGCATTTGTGTTTTTATACAGATATACAGTTTGATGTTGAATATTTTCTTCTGGGTTTTTATTTATGTTTTCCCCAAGACCGTCGAAGCTACTATTGTTTTTTTAGAAATTTTTGCTTGTGATAAGAAACCTAGGGTCTATCATGGTTTATGTCTATAACTTTCTATTTGTATTTGATATGGCTGATTCTACCTATAGCTGTCCAATTTGCATGTGTCCTATATATTTTCTTTTTCTGAGTTCTTTCAAGATGTAGTCCATACTAAAGATATAGGTGTCTTTCTACTTATTATTTGGTAAAATGCCTACATCAAATTTTTTTAACTTTTCATCATCTGCATGTACGATTTTTACCGAGACAAGGTGATAATATTTACCAGATGTATTTTTTAGAAAACTCTTTCTTCCATTCTTTATTTCAGTATATTCAATAAATTTTACATATATGCTCATATTAATTTTCTATTTTTACAGTTAGGTACATTCACAATGTGCTTCATGCCATAAGCTATTCTCTGTGGGAATGTTTATTAGCAAGGGAATTTCCTATGGTTTGAAAGTAAGTATAGCCAATTGTCTTCATCTACTAGGTCGAACTTCTACAATTATCTTTTTATTATTTTACTAATAATTAATTTTTTTTGGGCAATTTTTTTATCTTTTGATTTTTAGTTTGTTATAATCCTTTATATGTTTTTTTTTAGAAATTCAACAGTTCTATCAGAGACAGAAACACATTTTTTATTAAGGTTGCAGACCTATAAATTTTTTATGTATTTTTTATTTAACATTGAATATTTTATAAACCCTACTATGGTGTGTGTTGTATATATATAATATATATATATTATAATAAATATATATAAATAATATAAAATTTGGGTTCACATATATTTCGATTCAGAGTTTTTGACCTGCTAATAATGATTAAGATGATTTTTAAAATGAAATACTTTTATTTCTCAATAGTACTTTAATTGTAACTTTAATGCCTTAGAAAATACTTTTATAATTGTTTTATGTGATGTTCATTAGGTAATTTCATACGCTAGTACTGTTAAATATACATCTAAATGATGCATGAATTTCTTCTAGTAATTTGTTGTTATTATATTTTTCTTTATTAGTTATGCATCTAATAGCTTGCTCTTTTTATTATTGTGATCTCACTCTTCTTTCTGCTTCTATTTTCAGCTTCAATATTCCTTCTACAGTTCTCCAATTAACAAGAAATATAACCCTCACTTCTAAATTTTTCTTTTGAATATGCAATTAACAAGAAATATAACCCTCACTTCTAAATTTTTCTTTTGAATATGAAAAGTCCTTTTCTTTTATATACAATTCATTGGCTTAGATCATAGTTTTTTCGTATTACAAACTTTCTGTGATACAAAGAATGCCATATCTTTATCATGCATTGATTTTTTTTAAAAAAAATTTGTACATTATTTTTAGAATTAAGTGATTGCATGTGATTTTAAAATGTTGATTCGCATCAGGCCCTCTTTAAAGGCTTATTTTTTGACTTATTTTTTCTAAGTATTAGATGTCAGTAATTATTTCTAATTTAACAATTTTAAGTGGTTCTTCTTCATATTTTTTTTTTTTTCTTTTATTTTAATTTTGTAGTGAGGTTTTATTTTTTTGCATATAAAGAAAAATAGATACTTTTAGTTTCAATATCTACATATTTTAATATTAATTAATTTTCAATGCAACATCAAAAATTGTCTCTTTAAAAACAATTATTTTAACAATGCATAAAATTAACATTTGAACATAAATATAACTAGAAAAATTACACTTTTGATTTTTTTTGCTAGAAAGACATGTCAAAAATCTCAATTTTTATAGGAAAAAATTAACAAAAAATGGTTAACTAATAGTTTCTTTTTTATGAATTTCATGTCAATAATAGTAATAATTACAGTTTTTTTCAAAAAATAATGATTCACATAAAAATTAAAGCGAAAATCACATAATACAAAAATTGAACATATAACAACATTAACTAAATACTTATTCTTCTCATAAAATGTCGAAGTCAAAACATTACAGGTATAACTAATTAATAGTTACAAAAAATGAGCTTGATTTCCAAGCATAACTTAATTTTAATCAAAAGTATCACATAATCCAAGCTCTTTATCCTCTAGAGTTTTATCATTGTCTTCTTACACAATATTTTCTACGTCATTTTGCTCATTTTCCTCTTTTGATGGATCTTTGATGTCTGTGAATCTCCCAATGTATGTTTTTCCAATCATTCCATCTAATGGTGATTGAGGTTCCTTTTCCTTTTTTTCCACATGTGATTCATTAAAATCCCCTTTCCTCAACCCAATTTCTTGCATTGCATCTGGAAGAAATTGAAAAGCAATAATTATTTGTTGAATAAATTTGCACTGCACTGGGTCTTTTTCAATAGAAATGCATTTTTTTCCTTTTTGTAAGCAACATGCTAGTGTTGTACCTAATTATCATGCACAAAAGAAATAATGAAGTAAATTAGTATAATGACATATAAATTAAGAAAGAAGATATTGAAATTCAAGTATATATAATAAAACTTACCTCAGCCTAAAAGTAAATCCAAAACCCAATCTCTTTCATTTGAACATAAGTCGATAAGATAGTTAATACATGACTGTGGATTTTGATAAATGTTAACTATCTCTGATTTTGCTTCTTTATCTTCATATGTTAGTTTTTTCACAATAACATCATAAACCAATACTTGGTGAATGACTCTTTCCATCTACCCGATTAAGAAGCATAGACTTATAGCTATCATCTTTTGTCCAGCTATCAATATGGATGAACTCATAATCATTTAAAATTGATTAATCTTCATGATTAAGAAGATTTGAATTTTGCCTGTAACATGAAATAGTAAAATTCAATTAACTTGTACATAAATGAATTTTTTAACATTAATCAAACATACAATTTCAATGTCTTACCATGTAAGCTCCATCCTTGAGTTTGTTTTCTCTTTGAAGCTTGTCAATAATATTGCCAATTGTTTGTCTGAATGAAATGTCACAAATATCCATAATGGTGATGATGTGACTTCTACAAATCCCGCAACCACTTTACTAAGAGCTTGATAAGTATAAGGGTCACTATCATAGTCAATGTTTGGGATAGTGAAACCATGGGAAATATCTACAATAACTAGGGAATGATCCATTTTAAGTATGAATTTAGCAATGTCTTCACAATCACCTTCTATCATTTGATATTGAATAGTGTCAAGCCCATTCCAAATGAAATGAATAAGATTTGGATCAAGTTCAACATTCCTAAGACGTTGCTTTCTCAGTCTTTCGACCTTAATTTTTTCAATAAAGCTTCTAAAACTATCTGGTGCTCCATTTGCATCATTCCTCATCTTTAATAAAATAAACAAATATATGTATAAGTTATAAAATAAAAATAGTATACAGGAGAATAAAAATGAAAATATAATTCAACATACCTATTTAAATGCAAGATAAAAATCTTTTAGTGTTGATGTAGAACATGAATCTAGGTAGTTGCATACAACATCATCCCAACTATCTTTATTCAACAATTTAACCATTTGTTCTTGTATTTTCATATAAAATTTGTGACTGAATAGATAAAGTTAAAAAAGGTAATATAATGATATGTATAACAAATACTACCAAGAACAATTCAACAAACTTACTTTTGAAATTCCTCACACATTTCGTCCAATGGTAATTCCCCTGACTTCACACAAAATAATATTTCTTTGACAAGTTTTTCATCCTTCACTCATTGCAATGCTCTCCAAGGTGTAATAGTCATATCTTCTGGAAGTTGCTTCATTTCAGGACCAGATTTACTGCTGCTACATATCAATGATTTAGACTTTTTCACCTTTTGGTTTTTAATGCCAATGTTCTCTCACATGTTAAAAATATCATTAATCAATTCCCATATCTCTCTAGTTCTAAATGCCAACTCGAAAATGTTATCAATACTTCTGAATATATCATAATATACTTTGTCTCCTTTTGAATTGATTTTTTCCTCAATTTGATAACCTATTTTCATACAACATTCCTTTCAAAATTCTAGACTAACATTTATCTTATCCCCACCACATTTTTATTCAAATTCATTATGAATAAATCTAACACTTTAGATGAAAGTCATAGACATCCTATACTCATTATATGTATTATGATCTCATGCTAATAACTTTGTTTTTGTATCTAATAAACCAACATAAATGATACATTTAATTGTTTCAAAACGTGGGTTATTGGGATATTTCTCCATCAATTGCCTCTGAATTCCACATAATGGTTCCCCCCAAGCACATAATAATTGTATTCAAAACATTTTGACTTATCAAATTCTTCTTTGTTGGGAACTTGAACTGGATGAACAAGAAGCACATAATCAACCACATGAGCATGTGGATTGTACCTCAAGTTGTGAATAATGCAAGTGGTGTGGCTTTCTGATTTGATATTTAAATTGTCATTCACTTGAGTTATACATTTGTCTCACATTAAGTTGAAATGTACAGCCACCCTCAATTAAGTTTGACTGTGTCAAGTTATGTCGAATAGCATTTTGCTTTGTTTTAATAATGTCCTCCTCTAAATCAACTCCTGGTGTAATGATTTCCCTACTTTCTTTTGAATTTTCACTAGGATCTTCATTGTTGGCCTTGACTATTTGAGAATGATCAAATTTCATTTTCTTCCTCCTCTTTTCTTCTAGATAAGTAACATTCTCATCATTAACTAGAACAGAGACATTCTTGGGCATTTTTACTTTTGGCCTTTTATGGCTCATCTACTTTTTAACATCAGTTCTAATCTCATCCTCAACACCAGTTCTAATTTCATCCTCAGTAATGGCAACATATTCTTCGACATCAGTTTCAACTTCCTCATCTTCAAAAGTAACATATCTACCTTTGTTAGATTAATCGACTATAGACATTCTTTGTAGAAAACATGATCCCTTGGATGTAGTTTTATAGCATCTTGAATTACTATTTTTTGCTTGTTTGCCATATCTTCTTCTAATATTAGAAACTACTGACAACATTCATAATATCTTGCTCTATGAAATAAATTCCTCCCAACATAATTGAAAGATTTTTAATAAAATTCTGTCAAACAAAATATCACATGTCAATGAAAACTAAGTTATAAAAATATAATGAGACAATTACAATAACACAAAACACATACATATAAATAACAATACTTACGATATCTTGTGGAAACTCATTTATGATTTGCTTACACATCTTTGTAGATTCCTATGTCGTGTCATACATTTACAATGATAACTGATATTTAATCTTATCATGTGACTTAGGCGGTTTTGTAAGTACATAAACAACTTCAGTGTCTAGTATCAAACAGATGTCTAGTACTTTTCCGAGCACCTCATAAAGTTCACTATCGTTAGGGATATCAACATATAGATATAACCATAGATGTTGTTCACCTTCTCTATCTTTCACATACCATATTTTTTTTGTATGATTCACCTCTTATGATTTCTTCCAGCAAGAAATCATCTTCTTATCGTTCGAGGAACTTGATAGATTTGTAGTTATTACCTCAAGTTTGGTTCGTTCAACAATGTTTTTTGAGGATCCACTTTTAATTTTAGCGATCTTTGGTCCATAAAGATTCACATAAATATTCCTCGATGCCATTTTCCTGCAAAAAATATACACATATATAAATCAGTAAATTACAAAAAAACAATAGCTTAAGTGAAAAACAAAACGAAACAAAATCTAAAAACGATAAATAATCATACATCATAAATCATTTTTAAAACTTAACCTTTAAAAAAAACAAAAATGGCCTGCCACTCCCATGCGTCCATTGGGCCACGGGGGTGGGGTGGAAGGGGCTGCGTGCAGCCCACTCCTTCCCTACCCCACGATCGAATGGGCCTATGGAGGTGGAGGCCCAATTTTGAATAGGGCCTCTAGCCCCACTAGCCAAGCGGACCTCCACTCCCACAGGCCAAGCGGACCTCCACCCCCACGGGCCCATTGGGTCGCGGGGGTGGAGACCCAATTCTAAAAATCTTCCCTCACCCTTGACGGGCTGGGTCGTGAGGGTGGGTGCCCTCAGTGAACACGACTCAGCCCACCACATCCACTGCAAACGTAGTGGCCTTCTGCCTACCATGGGGCTCTCGAGTAAGACTAACTCATCTAAATTTTTAATTTCTAAAATAAATCTAAATTTCATTAATAAAAAGTTAAATATTATTTGACTGGAATATGTTTTTGGAATGGTATTTTACACGAAGATAACAACCCAACAGACACATAACTACTAGTAAACCTATGGGAGTTTAAGACTTGTACACAACGAAAGGGAAACTAACATTTCAAATGTGATAATCTTTCGTTGAATATGTTGTCGATAACAATGTAGTTGCTCCACAAAATCGCTCCAAGTCTTTTAATGAACCTCGAAAAGCCTTGATGTGATGTGAGGAATAGTGATAATGAAATTTATGATATGGTGGAAATTACGGAATTGTTTTACTGCGTGGTGAATGTGGTATTAATTTGTTTTTATAAAAACTTTAACATATAAATCTTATTATGGAAATATAGTAATTTATGATCAAGTGAACATTACAAAATTGTTTTACCACATGGTGAATGTGGTATTAATTTTTATTTTTTTTAATAAAAACTTAATGTATAAATCGTGTTATGTCGATATAAAAATTTATTTTAAATGTGTGATAGAGGATATAATGAAAATTAAAAGAAATATTCAATTGTCTAACAAATATTATATAGTTTAAGTAAAAAATCAATTTAGGTAAAAGATTTAGTTTAAAAGATTAATTTCATAAGAAAATTTTAGTTATATATTCTCAATAAATTGTAAAAGAAAATTTTGGAGGAAAATACATAAAACAAAATTTTTGGAGGGAAATTTTTTTACGAAAAAAAATTAGAGGGAAAATTTGGAGGGAAATTTTCATTCTTTAAACTATGTATGTATTATCATTAGGAGGGAGTGCATTTGTATCATTCAACCTGTTCTGTTTGAAAGGCATGAATTCTTCTGATAGTGAAATTTCGCTTTGTGAAGCATCAACATCATCACATAACAACTCTATTCATATTGATAAATATAATGGAAATTCTTTCACTATAGATAGAGAGTCAAATCTTCCACTTAGTCCTAATCCTAAGGACTATGAGAGTATCATTGATGAAGGGCATGATGAAGAATTTCAAATAAATAAAGAGTCATTGTTTCCACTTAGTCCTAATCCTATGGACTATGAGAGCAGTAGTGATGAAGGCTAGGATGAAGAATAAATCGAGAGTCATAGCTTCCACTTAGTCCTAATTGTATGGACTATGAGAGCAGCAATGATGAAGGCCAGGATGAATAACTTCCAATAAATCGAGAGTCACATTTTCCACCTAGTCCTAATCCTAAGAATTATGAGAGCAGGAGTGACGAAGGGCGGGATGATGAATTTCTAGTAAATAGAATCACATTTTCCACGTAGTCCTAATCTTGAGGACTATGAGAGCAGTAGTGACGAAGGGCAGGATGAAGCACTTAGTCCTAATCCTAAGGACCACGAGAGCAACAGTGATGAAGGGAAGGATAAAGCACTTAGTCCTAATCCTAAGGACTATGAGAGCAACAATGACGAAGGCCGGGATGAAGCACTTAGTTCTAATCATAAGGACTATGAGAGAAGCAGTGACGAAGGGCAAGATGAATAATTTACAGTAAATAAACAGTCACATTTTCCACATAGTCATAATCATATGGACTATGAGAGCAACACTGACAATACGCATAATGAAGAATATCTAATAAACATCGAGTCAAATTTTCCATTTAGGCCTAATTCTAAGGACTATCAGGGTAGTACTAAAGAAGGGAAAGATGAAGAATATCCTCCATGTCAGTATTTCAAAAGCATAGATGATCATAGTGAGGATAATATTCTTCATAATGATGATGGAAATGCTTATACAGATGATGATCCAATGATGGAGATGTTTCCAACAAATATTGTATCGAGTAGGACCAAAACTTTTCATACCAATCCAAGATGTTCTAGTTATACAATGGGTAGAGCAGAATATCTCACAAGAAGAAGTTTTTTCGGTGCTCTCATTTCAAGTGAATGTTTTCAAAAATATTGCTTGAAACATATGGATTCCAAGTTTGCGTTGGAGAAAAGGAAGAGATATTTGTCAATGAATAAAAGCATGAAAAATTCATATTTAGTGGGGTGCTTGCTATCTACATTGTCAAATTATGATTATCATATTGGGCCTTTATTTATCTGTAGAAAGGCTTTCAAAATGTTTCATTCAATAGGTAATTTTCGTCTGTCAAGAATCCAAGGAAATTTGGAAAAGGATCCCACATTTTATTCAAAAGTACATCATAAACGATAGTTTGAGCCATTATCAAATTCTGCAATGTCATGGATGAAAGACTTATTTTCAAAGCATGGAGAGTGTATGCCAAATAGAGAGACAATACATATTCCAGATAATTTCTCAAGACGAGAAATCTACAACTTATACGAATAATATGCAGAAGGTGATGAAGGAAATGGTTGATTTATTACATATCAATATTTTGTGAAGATATGGAAGAAAGAATTCAACAATGTTTGTATTCCTAAGAATACAAGGATGGTGATTTGTAGTGCATGTGCTTCTTTAAATAAAAAATGGATAAATGTGAAGGGGTAGAAAGAGGTAAGCATTCATAACATTAATTTTTAAAATTGTATAGTCATCAACTATGAAAACGTATTTATTAATGACTTTGTTTTATGTTGTGTAGATTCCATTATCAAAGCACTTCAAGAGCATTGTGAACAACAAACGAGTGAAAGGAAAAAATTGTATAAACATCGAAAGAAGTGTTATGATAATCCAAATAAATATTTGGGTTTGATAATTGATGGTATGGACCAAAAGAAAACACTACTACAACATTTTGTTCGTACACCCAAAAATTTACATGAGGAAAATTTTATTCAATATCACTTGGTTGGTTATATGGCCTTCAATGGGAAAATATTGCCAATGGTATACTTCACAGCTCCAAATATTCATAATGATGCAAATTTGACAATAACCATAACTCATGATGTTCTTTCTCATTGGTTCGGTAATCTTCCTGAAGTTTTGTATCTACAATTGGACAACACTTGTTGTGAAAACAAAAAATTTGATTGTTTTTAGATATATAAACATGTTTGTTGAATTGCGAATTTTTCAAAAGGTAAAGGTTGGTTTCCTTCTTGTTGGGCACACTCATGGCCATATTGATCAGATTTTCAAATTTTTTTTAGTCACATTGAGGAGGAAGGATGTTTGGAGCTTGCCATCATTAATTGAATATATTAAGAAATCATACATGCCAGAGCCTATTTTTGATTTGTTGGAAGAAACTGTTGACATGTGAAGGTTTATTATGGGATCACATCGTGAGGAGAAATGCATTGAACAACTTAATGACATTAGCTTCCAACATCAATTTCATATCAAAAAAATTGATGGGAAAACACTAATATGGGGCAAGAAGTATTCAACTACTGTAGAATGGGTGTCCTCATCAGGTTTGGCATTTTTGAAGTTCATTCTAGATCATCCAATATTTGCGTCAAATATATTGTTATTACACTCAGTTGTTGAAGTTCATAATGCATGCAAGTACAATAGAGATATAAATTATTCTGTTTGCTTGGAAGAAATTAAAAAATGTATTAGATATACATGAGTACTTTGATATTGTTGATTCAGTTTGGTGGGAGTATTTTTTCAATAATCAAAGTGATATCATTTCAAGAACAACAAATGAATATATACCTTTGAAAATTCCATTTATTTGGCCACAAAATGTGTCAAATGAACATGAGAAAAGAAACATTGTTGAACAACAACAATCTCAAGGTATTATTAATTCTTCATGTGTAGAGGAAAGAAAAATGTATAATGGTTCCAGAATATCTCGTGCATAACATGAAGCTATGGAAAACCTTTACAGGGGTTCAGTACATGATATTAAGGAGGGTTGCATGATCGCAGTGCTAGCAGATGGAGATCCCAATGGCTATCCATTCTGGGTTGCTAAGGCTATAAAGGTCATTACAGAAAATGAACATGTTTCAAGTGTTGATGTACATTGGTATGCCACAAATACACACCCATTCAATGGTGTGTACAAGGTAGTTAATAAAAAAATTGGCAAAAAGAGAAAATGAAAAGGTACAAATATAAATCATCGTTGCACAGACCTCTTAAAATCAGAGGATGTTGACACAATTGTTTATGACTTCAATTTAACAAAGAAAGGAACTCTTCACTTCAAGACGATAGAGATTCTAAAGAGGTTGTTACCAAAAGAAACAATGTTGAGATGGGAGTATGTTGAAACCAGTCATAGATCTAGAAGAATTTTGAAACCTAAAATGGTGGGCATGCATGTGGACTCAGATGGGGCATTAGTTGATGAAAGAGAAGAATATGGAACATATTCATCTGCATCCAGTCATTCATCTAAAGATGTGAATTATGATGGTGTGCAAGAAAATATGAGTGATTTTGAATATTTGTCTAAGATAGTTTATACAACTGATGTTTGTTTCGTATCTTGAAATAAAAATTTTCATTTCCATGCAATGTTAAATGAACTTATAATTCGTTTTTCTGTTTGTTGGATTATATGTTTTAATTATGATGATTTTTATTGTTTAGAATATCTACAATGCAACAATAAATTAGAGATATAATTTATGTTTCATTCAATCTACAAGTATTGACATTTTGATTAATTTAGTCATATAATGTGTTCATAATGTCATGGTTTAAATGTGTTGAAAACTTCTTTAATTCTATGATTGAAAATTTTCCATTTTTTTTTTTTTTAACATTATGGTTGAAAACAATTAGAATTTTAGTGATTTTTAGTGTCATGTTATTATATGTTCAACATGGATGAAACTAATGGAATTTTAATGTGTTCTGGACCCCAATATTTTGTCTTTCACATCATTACTAAAAAATGTTGAAATTATACCCGGGAAGGAAAAATGTTATTCTACCAAAAACATTAGTGTGTCTTTTCCTCAAAAACCATTGTTTCTTGCACACAAAAAAATTGGGTTTACTGCCATTTTTTAAATATGTTGAAAATTAACCAAAAAAAAAAACATCGTTCCAGTATACACACTTCTTGATTTTAGCATTTTTTTCATGTTTTTTTGGGGGGGTTTGGCTAGAGTTCCCGTTTTGAGTTTCTAGTTCTCGTTTCAAAGTTTACATTATTGTAACTCTAATAGATGTTATGAAAAAAGAGTGATATTTTTTATTTATATAAAGATAGAATTAACCAAATCACTAGTTTTTTTTTCTTTACTTGTTTTCTGGTTTTCTATTGAACCACCAACATTAGAGAAAATAATAAAGGTTTTATTTTCACCAACCCATCTATACAAGAAATTATTCAACTACACTAATTGTTTAACAACAATTAACGTTTAAATTTATCAAATACTTAAGCAATAGAAAAGTTTGAAACCTTGACTTGCAAAGTAATTCTGACTTGTGAAGTAATTATGGAAATTAAGGGTTGAATACTTTGGCTCCTCCCAACCTTGACACAACATTCAGCTTGTCCCCTAGAGCAAACAGACTTGCAATCTCTTCTATGTTTTTCTCATTGCTTCTCTTTAGTCTCTTTCATTTTCTTCTCAAGAAAATTGTGAGACAAAAGCCAAAAAACTTAGAGATATTATCCATCTACCACTCTTTATGTAGTTATTAACTATCACAATCACCAATAGGTGGTAGGCAGTTAACTTCTCCTTAATGAGTTTTTGTTTCCAACTTCTGAAGACAGCTCCATGTCATCTAGGAAACATTAAATTGGTCAATACATTAATTTAATAATTAAATTTAATCACCCAGATTAGATGTTTAAGGCTTTTTGATGGATAATAATTTTTAAAATAGATTGCTTCCATTTTCAACAAAGTTACCGATCAAAAGAAAACTATTACCTCAAAACGAGAACTCTAGCCAAAGAACCCCAAAAAAGCATGAAAAAACAATCTAAAAGCGAAAAGTGTTGACGTTGGAATAATGTCTTTTTCTTCTAGGTAAATTTTCAACATTTTTTTAATAATGACATTAAAGATAAAATATCATGACTCTAAAAAACCTTAAAATTTCAACAATTTTTAGGCATGACATTAAAGATAAAATATCGCGTCTTCGAAAAGTCTTAAAATTTCAACGATTTTCAGGGATGGTATTAAAGACAAAATATCATGTCTCTAAAAAACCTTAAAATTCCAACAATTTCCAGCCATGACATTAAGGATAAAATATCATGTATATGAAAATCCTTCAAAGTCCAACCATTTCCAACCATGGTGTTAAAGAAAAAATACTTATAACGGTTTTTTCAACCATAGCATTAAAGATAAAATATCATGTCTTATAAAAACCTTAAAATTTCAACAATTTTTCAACCATGGAATTAAAACCAAAGATCATGACTACGAAATATTTTTGGGTTTTCAACCTATTCCAACCATGGCATTATTGAAAAAATTTATGACTAATTTTTTTTAAAATGAATACATGAATGAAAGTTATTATACTAAGAGTAATTTCTTTTTTAAATGCTAAAACTATAACAATTTTAAAATCTTAGACTAAGACAACTTACATTGCAACAAAAATTTAAAAATCAAACATCAAATTGACACAGTGTAAGAAAACTCGACCCATTGTAATGAAGACTTAAAGACCAACCATGAAATTAACACATTGTGGAGTCAGTCTCAATCCATTATAACAAAAACTTTAAAATCAGCTATCAAATTGACACATAATGGATTAGGGTTGCTAGTCCATGATCAACACAGACTTTGTAGAAGAAAATAATAAATAATAATAAATTATAATATATAAATAAAAAATGGAAAGTGGAAAAGAAAACAAAAATTGAAAAAAAACAAAAACAACAAAAGAACACAATAAATTTTAAAAAATATATATATAATATATATAATATTATATATAATATATATTATATATTAACAAAGAAATCAAAATAAAAATATATATATAAAAGACAGAACAACAAGAAAAAAACACATATATATAAATTAGCAATTGCCCCAAAAGGTGCCAAAAGAGGTCGATAATTTTTTTAAATTAGAAAAATGGTATGAAATTTGGAAAAAATGGTATGAGAAATGCATTTGTAGATATGTATACCATATACCATATGTATTGGAAAAATTAATTATATATATATATTAAAAAAATATATTGTTATATATTATATTATATATATATATTATATATATTATATTATATTATATATATTATTTGATATATACTCTAACAAAATAATAAAATAGAAAATCAGGTTGTTGAACACCATTTAAATTTAGTTAAAATGATTGGATTATAACATCTACGGTGTAAATTATATTTATTAATTAATACTTTTTTCTAAAAAATAATTAAAATTTATTTAAAGCGTATTTTAATTTACATATGAATAATAACTAGTGCTATTTTAATTTCATATATAATCCAAATTAAAATACAAAATAATGAAATTTTGTAATGAAGATTAACACTGGGATGAACAAAAGCATACAAAGGCCATAAAAAGGTTTTTCAAAAGGAAATTGTGTACATTTCCTCCAATGAAAACACAAATGGCAACAATAGAGTTTGTCAAAAACTCTAACCTGGAAGAGTTGAAAATTAAGCCCTTGAATAGTCTGCAAAAGGAATATCCAACCCTCCACAAAACTAAACAAGAAAAGTAAAATCGTAACAAAACTTTTCCACCTGTGGTTGGTCTAAAGAGCCCACAAATTAGCCCAACAAAATATTTATTGAAAGACACAAAGTTATATGTTGGTGTTAAAGTAACACAATTGTCTTGTCTTAACTTATAATCGTTATGAACTAACAAAACTTTTCCAATTATTGAAAGACACAAAGTTATATGTTGGTGTTAAAGTAACACAATTGTCTTGTCTTAACTTATAATCGCTATGAACTAACAAAACTTTTCCACCAGTGCTTAGTCTAAAAAGCCCACAAATTAACCAGAAAATAATTATTGAAAGACACATCGTCATATGTTGGTGTTAAAGTAGCAAAATTGTCTCGTCTTAACTTATAATGGTTATGAACCTCATATACAACAGTAGTAAAGAAGTGTATTCTTGCTGACCTGGGGATGTATATATGCTGCCAGTTTAGAGAACATTAATTCATAATGGTTATGAGCCTCATATACAACAGTAACAATGAAGTATATTCTCGCTAACCTGGGATGTATATATGTTGCAGGTTGAGAGAACAATAGAACCCAACAATAAAATACAAATAGAGATATACAAATAGAGAATGAATACCACACTATAAAAAATGCTTGAACAACTACATAGAAATGTAGATAATTAGTGTTTTCCGCAATATTGGTTGTTACAACATGTATATGGTCTTTATATTGATCTATGGTTGATTCAAGGATGAATATCAAGTGACCAAGAGGAGGTAATGCCCAAAAATGAGAATGATTATCTTTCCCTTCAGTGCTCACACCTCCATCTTGTAGATGCAACTCCCAGATGGTATAAAACCCCTACTAGTAATGTACACAGCCGAATCAGGTATCCACGCTACCCAGAAAGGAGTTTAACGGTCCCTGATTCTGTTCTCAACCACCCACAAGAAGTTCACACTCAACAAGGAAGTTAACCGTCCCTACTTCTGATCTCAGTCACCAACAAGAAGTTCACACCCAACAAGAGGTACCATGACCTCCCATATAGTATTATGTCTAGGCAAGAAGATAAGGCCTTAGAAATTCATCTTCTTCACACTTGGGCTTCACCATTTTCTTCTTCACCTTATATATTCATGTAAGAAAGCCTAGTGCAGAAACCATGACAACAATCCAAATCCCCGATGAATGTGCTAACACTCTAATTTGAGACTTGTTCCAAGGATTTGATTTGTTGATATTGGTAACATTCTTCAGAGTCATTCTGGAAGAAAACCGCAACAAGAATTATGTTATGAACTGCGAATATTAGAATTGACACAATCTGAAGAACCATAAGTCCACTAAAAGTTGAGCCATCGACCAATGTATCCAAACCAATCCCCATCTCTGAAATGAGTTCAGGTTTTGTAAGCTCCTCAAATTCATTTATTGTAGAGGAACAAACTTCATCAAATGTCTCAAGGCTGACAATTTAGAATTTTTTAAATTTATAAGTAAAGAGGTATCTGTGAACTAGGAATACACCAAACACAATGTCAAAAATTGGCTTGAAAAGTTGAAAGAATGAAACAAGCATACCTTGTGTGTGTAAAGAGAATCCCATTAAGACGAACGAAGCGAATTCGAAAAGCCTTGTTAACCTCTGAAATATTCAATTGTTTTCTCTTTGATATGGTGATCCTTAAGGGAAAGTCTCCCATCACCTCTCCCTCTCCCTCTCCCACCAACACCATTTGTAGGGGTTTGCTTAGGAAGCAACTGAGAATAACGTTGATGATTCCATAGAAACACAAATCAAACTAAATCCTCAATAGATGAAAGAACTGAGCAAGCAAAATACTCTTACCATAATACACTATGGAAGAATAAAGCCCAAATTAAAATTGGAAATTTTCATAAGTTATCAATGGGCATGAGCGGAATTGGCTCTAATAATAATAAAATGGTCAATGCAAGACAATCAAGAATTTGTAATCCTGATGTACAGTAATAAAATGTTTGGTAGGGAGAAAGATACATCATCTCTGATTCATGCAGCAAACTGTTGTTCTTGCAAGTTAAATAGTAACAATAATCTTCAAGAGACTAAAATTATAATACACTAAATGAACACACCATTGCCTACTTTAGCCCTTGAACACCTACGTGAAGAGCCATACCAAATAAAAATTATATTCATTATAATCAGATTTACTTCACAGAAAAAAAGACGAATACCTTGTCAAATATAATAATCAAATTGTCTCTTGTTGTAGAGAATGAAATTTCAACTGCCAAGCTTCGAAAATACCGATAGACTACAATGAGTTCATCTCCCATGTATGTTGCCAGTATTGCAAGCTGGAAACCGCAAACCACAAAATGATACAATACAAGACGAAAAGGTTGTAACTCAATGTTGGCAAATAGTTAGATACCAATATGATTTAATAGTACAAAGATAAATCAATTTTAGAATAGGGCTGCAGTAATATAACAATAATAAGTCCAGTTACTTCCCACAAAAAATTAATACTTTAGTTTGCTCACTTTGGAGGTAGATTCAGATAAACTAAGACAGATTAAAAAGAACAAAACCATAAATTGAGATCAAACTTGATGATGATGATTTCCACTTGATGGCCAAAGTGAGGCAGCGTGCACATAGTAGGTTGTTGCAACTGAAAAATCATGGCCTAAATATTCCCATAGAATTTGTTGAGTCTTCAAGTGTAGTTGCTTATGATGGAAAAGCCCATGTGAAAGAGAGCATTGTTATTACTCAGTTGACAGAAGGTAGAGGGAGACTACACTGGATTTCATGCCATTCTTTGGGGAATTTTGTAGGTTTTACAATACAACCCACATTGTCCTTCATGTTTACTATTTATCCTTGAGTAGAAATTTTGTTCAGGACCTTGACAATAATTCCAGAATAATGAGATTGACATAAGCTACATATCTAAAATGTCTAATGTTGTTTTCTTTTGCTTGGATAGACACTTACATTTAAATGTGGTAACTTAATTGGAGAGGATCATCCATCACCAGCTATTGCAAAAGTCGAATTGCCTATTGTCTGTAGCATTCCATCTTTGATCATAGTAATTGTTGATGAACCTAGTATGTTCTGATTTGAGAAGCACTATGATTGTATATTCTTAAATTATTTGTGAAGAAAACTCTTTTTAAGATGTGACAGTTAAGTCTTTTAACAGATGAAACAATCCTTCCGACTACATTCTCATCTTGCACTAGCTTATTGATTCTGTTGTTTGTTGTCTAGAAAACACATTGGCTATAATTTGGGCTACATCCCAAGTTGATCATTTCGCAGACCATGTTCATGTGACTCCCGTCACTGTGATTAATGGTCATACAATCGTGTAGCTGTCATTGGAATTCATCATTCTGGAAATCCATTTGCCAACTCGTCAACATTCTTGTTGAATTGGGAACTCAGTGGTTGTGAGAAACTGGCTTATTGGGATTCTAATGATAAAGTTCGAAGAAAGGCAGAGGCTGGTTCTTGGGAGAGGTTCCTTGTTCTTCGAAATGTATCAAGACAAGTGGAGTCAAAATCAGCGATGAAAATGTGTTTCCTTTTTCTCTCTCAAGGTTTTAGGCTATCCAAATATTCCAGTCATGCCTTACCTTACTCCAGTAAGTGTTCTAGTTCCAGAACTAGACGCAGAAACACTCCCAACAAAGACATCGTACTGGAACCCAATTTTTATTATGCATGAATTTATCTCTTTGCCTCTTTCCAGAGATATTAAGCTGGCATAGGATGTCAAGACACTCTCAAAGGTAAAGGAGTTTGGTTTTACTCCTACAAGTAGCATTTGACAAAAGAGCTCCAATGCAGCATCATCATAACCATTCTGTGTACACCCTGCAATCATTCCATTCCATGTGATGACATTCGGCTCCAAACCATCCAATTGCATTTGGCGAAAGAGTAGAAACCCTCCTCTACATGTGCATTCTGAGTATATTCTACAATCATTGCATTCTACAAAACTTCATTTCTCTCAGACATTCTGTGAAGAAACTCAGCGAGCATCATTAAAGCTATAACATTTAACATACATGTCAACAAGAGCACTTCCCATTAACACACCTAAACCAATCCCACTTCTAATAATGTAACGATGGATCTGTTTGCCCTTTTTCAAAGCTACTAAGTTGTTGCATGCAGTAAGAACACTGCAATTGTGCCCGAGTTTGGCTTCCTACCTGTCAGCTGCATTTTCCAAAAGAGCACCAATGCTTCATAATCATGTCTATTCTGAGCACAACCCCCGATTATAGCATTCCATGAGATCACATCAGGCTTAATGCCTACCATCTACATCTACTCAAGAAGGCCCCGAGCCTTATCTACATGCCCATTCTGCATATAACATGAAATCATAGTATTCCATGAGATGACATATCGTTGAGAAATTTTGTCAAACACTTGCCATGCACCCTTAAACCTTCCGCACTTGCCATAAATATCTAGAATGGCATTAGCCACAACAACAACCGAATCAAACCCATTTCTAATTACATAGCCATGAATCTCCAGACAGTGTTGCAGATCATTCAGGGCAGCACATGCCTTCAGAACACTGAGGAAAACAAAATTGTTGGGTTCCATCCCTATGCTCAACATCTCATAAAGCAATTCAATTAATTCCTCAAACAGCCATTGGCTAATGCAACCTCCCATCATACTCGTCCATGAAAAGAAATCTCTATTCAACATTCTATCGAAAACCAAATGGGATTCCCCATGCTTGCAAATGACAATATTTTCAATCCCATTCTTAATTATGAGAGCATGAGTTTGCTTCAGTCCTGACAAGGATTTAGTGTGAGCACAGATCTGCAAAAGTGTATGCGCATTGTAGGTGTTGGAGTATACCTGTATGTTGTTGGTATCTACTCTTTCTAAATAAATTAGTGTTGTGGATTGCTTAGGAAGAACAGTTGTGAGCAATGCGTAAATTGATGTTGTGGATTTCATAGGAAGAACAATTGTGAGCAATGCATAGACACTATTGTTGTGTTGAAGCTTCATCTGTTGGCATTAATTGGCTTCAAATGTGACTTGACTGGCAAGACATGATTATGCACCAAAGGAAAGTTACTATGAGGCGCTTCCAAAGCCTTAGACCTAAAAAATCCTCCCCAACAACAAAAATTGCAAGAGAATCTTTCCTTTGGGTAACTCGTTTTGCAAAGATGGCCTTGAACCCAAAAGCTAGCGCACATAAAAATTTTCCCATTAAAACCAATGAGAAAAATTAGTTACAACGCCTTACTTTCATTATTACTATAACTAATTCATTGTTATTGCAATTGGTGACTAGAAAAGCTCGGGCAGTGTGTGGATACATGTAGCAAAAAAAATGATATGTCTAAAGTTTAACAATACAAGTGTTTTACAAAGTGTGTGCCAGGTGTTAAAAGGAAAACAAAAGTGTAGAAGATTTAACTGATTCAAAGAAAGGCCTATCAGCCTAAATATATAAAAAGACAAAAAAAATTAATAAACCATTAAAAAAAACACACACACAAATATAGCTTATAAAATATTAAAATTTAAAAAGTAATAATCACAAAAACAAAAAAAATATACAAATATTTCAAAGAAAAACATAGTTTAAATAAAAAAAATTTAAAATTACACAATAAACAAATATTACTCATTAGATATTTTAAAAACAAACAACAAAATAAAATTTAAAAAACATAATCCAAAAAAAATCAAAAACAAAAACATTAAAACCATTTTGATTTTTTAATTTTTAAAATGTTTTAATTTTATTTATATTATTATTTTAATTATTAATTTTTTATTTTTTTAATTCTTTTAATTTTTTTTATGATGTTTTTTTTCTAAAATATTGTTTATTATATATATATATAATATATATATATAATATATAATCTTATCATATTTATGTTAAAAAACCAAAAAATATGCTATTTTTTAATAAAAATTTTCCAATTTTCCAATTTTTTATTCAAATTTTTCATAAATTATTTTTATTTAAGATGTCATTTTTTTAAAGGTCTCGAAATTTGTATTTTTTTAATTATATCTACATGCAAAATGTGTATTATTAAAAAAAAACACATATTTAGAGAACCCTTCAAAAATAAAAAATTTAGAACGAAAAACAAGAAGAGGAATAAGATTTTATTATATCAGCATGCAAAATGTGTAGTATTAAAAAAAAAACACATATTTAGAGAACCCTTAAAAAAATAAACATCTTAGAACGAAAAAGAAGAAGATGAATAAGACGAGAAATAAGACAACTTAATAAATGGTTAATAATTAATTTGTAAAAAAAATACATTCATATTTAGCACATAAGAATATTCAAAGTGTCAAAAACATGCCTTTAAAAAATGTTGATATTTCTCAAAATTTGCTTGAAAATACCACCATTTAAAAAAATTATCCACACTTAATACATTAGAAAATTTAAAGTGTGGGATCGATAAAGTTCTCATTTGATCGGTAACTATGTTTTCCCTCTTTTAGCCATCTATACTTCAACCATTAATTTCCCAATTTTTCATAAAATAAAACATAATTACAACTTTACAAACAATTTATTTACATAAGTTATTATCAATAAAAATAAATGACAATGAAATGACAATTTCTTTACATAAGTTATTATCAATAAAATAATTGGTAATCAAATGTGAATTTGTCTTTTAATGTAGCTTATTAAATCAAAATTAAATTTATGCACATTTATTTACAATAAAACATTACGCTGAGGGATATCACAAAAAAATATGGGAAAAAATAAGACAAAAAACTAATATTTTCCCTGAAAAACCTTTATCAAGAAAACTAGCGCCAATATGACCCTTGTTAAATCTAACCAAGTCAATCAAAACAAACCACTTGAGACATCTTACAATGAAGTACAAAATGTCTTTTCATCATAGCATAGACCATTTGGTTGCTCATTAAATGGACTTATAAACTACCATAAGTCATTATTTGTAAGGTCATTATTGATTGAGTCAATCATAACCGTAAACTACCTTCAACCAAGTCAACGCTAACCTAACAATTTATACGAAATTAAACCCTAATTATAGTTTTCACTTTTCCATTGAGGTATTGAGATTAAAAACACATACCTTGCAAATCTTGTTAACTTGTTAAATATATAATATAAAGCGTCATGCAATATATCAAATTGTGGCCATACACATGGTATTCAAAATGACAATCGTTTCACTCTAATATGGTAATCTTTCAAAAAGATATCCACTCACAAATATAAAAATTCACAATCACAAATCTAAAAATTCACAACCTTAAAAGTAAGATGCATGCCCTCTCTAGATTTGAAATGTTCATATTATTCCTTATAACTTCAAAATACATATATATTTGTAACTCTAAAATAAGGTAAGTGAAAGAAAAAAAAAAAAAAACCCCATTTTTAATGTAAGACTAAAATTCATAGTTGCAGTTGTAACATAAATACCTTAAAATGAGACCTTTTTAATCTTCATTGGGGATCTAGCTTGTTGAAATGTAACTAATGTCGGTCTTCATAAATTTTACTTGATGTAATTGTTGATGTACTTGTCAAAAGAAAAGAATAGAAAATTTATTTGTAAAAAGAAAAAGTATTTTATTGAAATGAGTTTCTTATCCATCATGTTGTGGTAGGTCAAAGCACCCATTGAGTGCTCTAGGGGTCTTGTTGTCAAGTCAAAAAGTTGATGTCATTATGGACTAGCCCTTGAAGGGCCCATGTAATAGAAAAGAAAAACTATTATTGTAATTTATGGAGGCTAGAGGCCTCCAAGAGATGTGTTGGTCAACCCTCTTCATGTCGCTCTAAGGAGGCCTAATTCGCTCTCATGGAAGCCTATAAAAGGAGACATGCTCTCCTCATTTACACACATTCAAGAAGCTACAACTTTGGTCCTAGCGAGGAAGATAAGGTGCTCTAATCCAGTGAGGAAGAGAAAGAAGCAAATTTCTGAGGCTAGCGAAGGAGGAAAAGAAGTTGATTTTTGTCTCTATTTGCTCACAGTGCGAGATGGTTGGAGGACCTAGGGTTTCCTCATTTCAAATTTTGTAGAGTTATTATTTGGGGTTTGGTTGGCTCATCTCTTGGAAGGTTTGGTCTTGGGTCAAGGTCAAGGTCTTGGAAGTCTTCATTGATATTCTATAATCAAAGAATTTTGTGGGTTTCCCTCTCTAAGAGAGGTTTTGGCCCTAGCTAGCAGCCTACATCTGGTGTTCTTATGTTTGCATTGTGATCTTATTGGCATTTGTCTTGATGATGAACATAACTAAATAATGATGATAATGTCCTAATATAAATCACAAGAGAATGTTAAGGATGAAAGAGAAATCAAGTTAATAAATACTCCAACTCTCTGCGCTAGATTTCTCAACATAGCTTTCTATTTTAATAAATATTTTACATGCATGTTTTTCAAGTAATTCCAAATTCATAATTTGTTCTAAGTATCATTAAAAATGTTTCCAAAAAAAAACAAATGTTGTGCCTTGTTAACTTTGTTTTTTTTTCTTAGATAACAAAGCGAAAATCTATTGAACTCTATCACTATGCAATGTCCTTGTAATAAAAAATGGAAATACACTACACACTCATAATATCAATAAATATCAAGACAAACATATTGGAGACACCTACAAACCTAAGGTTTGGAATGCACCTATAATACCTTATATATAGAGAAATATATATCCATTTCTCATTCTTAAAAGAGAAAATATTCAAACAAGTTACCATATAGATTGAGTGATTTTACAATATACATAACAAGGCCCTTATTTAAACAAAAGAATCATACCTTAACTTGTAACCTAAGTTAACTCAAACAAGTTACCATATGGATTGAGTGATTTTACAATATACATAACAAGGCCCTTATTTAAACAAAAGAATCATACCTTAACTTGTAACCTAAGTTAACTCAATGGACCCATTACGCTCTTATTTAACTTATGAGGCCTTATCCAACACAAGTGGCCATGTACAAAATACGAAGGAACTAAATCATTATAGATTCTTGTACTTCCATTGAAAATAATACATGCATGTACAAAAAAGGTTATGCCTATGTACACCTCATTAACTCAATGCAACTAAACATATCTTTTGCACATTCAACTCAAAGGTGGAAACAACTAAACATGTATTCTCTATACAGGAGATATACACCCACAAATGCATGAGTTAACTCAATATATTTGTTCTTGAGTGAGAAAAAGAGTAGCAGAGTTAAGACAATCAATGATGGTCCAAAGGATGATACAGCTAAATTCAACAAAATTTATATTAAGTTGAACACTAAAATTAATAATAAGTTTAATCTAGTTTAATCTTATGGGTTCTTCTCAGAAGCACCCGTACAAGAATCCGGTACTTCGGTTCGATAACCCGGGACGGGTTCGAGAACCCCACCCCCGAGTTCGGAAACCCATGCAACATAGATTTGTGGAATATTTTCTCATTCTTAATTCAAAAAAAGAGTTTTCACTGAAATATCTTTTGCAACCATAAACTATCAATATTATCAAACATATTAAATGAAACATTTACTTTTGTTGCATATAAATCATATTAAATGAAACCTTTACTTTTGTTGCATATAAAACATAAATTCTAATGATCAATGTTCATTTGTAACATTTCTTACATGAATAACATAAACTTTAATGGAATTATTTTTATTTTCTTAATAAAACATAAATTCTTTTTTATTTTATCATCATTAAATTATTTCTAATTCTCATCGAAAAAAATCCAAAAAAATTGGATCATATTTATTTTCATCAATACATTTCTTTCATGAACACATCTTATTCTTTCTATCATATGCATTAGCACATTTTAATTTTATTCTTTCTATCATATGCATTAACACTTTTTTAGTAGCTCTTGAATATTGGTTATTGAAATTAAAGTGATTTTGAATTCATGTTATAAAAGCCAGATATCAACGTATGTTTTTTCAATTGTGGTTGTTTGCACAATACTCGCTGAGTTATGTCCGTTTTTTTGTCATTTCTTCATGATTCCAGTTTTTTAAATTAAAAATTTAGATGTGGGAAAAATTGAAATTCATGCCAACTATAAACAACTTATATAAAGTACACTAAGACATCAGGATCACATTCTCAAGCTTAAACATTTGAAAACTCTCAAATCTCTTTTCAACTTATATCAAGATTTTCTGTAAGATTCGAGAACCACATATTGATATATATATGATAAATATCGGCTCATATTAAAATGAACTTGCATCGCCAACGGTGTAAATAGGACTTTCTGAAGAAGGTGAAATTTCTGATTTCAAGCTTTCTGTGATCCATCTTGTTTTCGAGATTGTTTATCTGAATTAATCACGTAATTTCAAGCTCCTGTGATCCATCTTGTTATCCATCTTGTTTTCGAGATTGTTTTTTTGAATTAATCACATCATCAGTATTTCTTTGTCCTTTTAGCCAACCAGGGTATATATATTGATCCCAGAGTTTTAGTGGCTGACAACTGAAGAACACGAACTTGCAACAAAAGAGTTTCCTCTGCCTCCCAAAACTTCTCGTTTAGACTGCGTTGAACTCCTATTGACATAATCGTTGAGGTAATCCAACAGGTTTAATTGGAAAGTTGAAAAGATAAGTGCACCCAAAAAAGAACGCGTTTAATTGGAAAGTTGAAAATATAAGTGGCCCCAGAAAAAACGCATGATAAATGATTAATTAACCTACTTCGACTTGCCAAATCTAGCAAAACATTTTGCCATTTGTAAGAAGATTGAAACTTTATAAAGCAGAATGCTGTGAAAGATTCAATGGCTAGGTTTGATAGAAATTCTATTTTTCTGTCTTGACTTTGAATGTTGGGTTTTTCACTTATACTTACCTCCATAACTAGAAGCCATTGTGACATTATTTACTTATACCCGCATAACACGCAGGCAATGCAACAATAAACCAGCTGGGTCCTCTCTATGACTATTTAATAGACAACTCTTCAATTATAACACATGAAAGAGCATTCTTTAAATGCGAAGTTTTTGTATATAAACAAACAATAAAATATCAAATGATTGCCAATGAGGAATTGGTTAACTGGTTAAGTCAACAGAGGATTAGGCCGTTTACCAAGATTCCATTATTGTTGTGCTCTGTTCCACCCACACAACACGGCTTTCAAAAGGAAACGAGCCTATTTCTTTAAGCATGTCCAGCCAGTCCTCAGCTATTAAGTTCTCCATGGAAAAGGAGGTCAATGGCAGCCTCCCTTTCCTGGATATTCTTATTTCTAGGAAGAAGGACGGCTCTCTCTCCCACGCAGTGTTCCGTAAGAAGACGCACACAGAGCAGTATCTTCACG